>JABUQX010028120.1:40000-49468 GCA_015478945.1 Trachelipus rathkii
TAAAAAAAAAAAAAAATTACAGTTTTTTTAGAATTCGAAGATGTTCCCTTACAAATTTAAGCGTTTTTACATGACCCTAAAGCGTAAATCAGTAAATCAGTAAATCAAACTGCTCTCGGAGGGATCTCGACGTGTGTTTCGCGTGTGCGCGAGTCTTAGGGAGGTCGTGAGTTGTTTGTGGAGTCAGATTGTCAGTTGTGAAGGGTGTTGTAGTGTTTAGAATGTGTTCGAGGGTTTGTTACATGACCATATGGGCTTAAGCAGTATATTGTGTGTATGTAAGTAGATGGTTACTGCGCTTTGTGTTTTTGGTGCAATCTCGCCTTTCGTGATCTATTGATCATTGATCTATCTGATCTATTGATCTTTTGATCTATTTGATTCAAGCGTCAATTTTTACTAAATTGCCAGCATGTTTTTCATACAGTAAAGCAGTAAATCAGTAAATCAGTAAATCAAACTGGCCTCCCCAACCCTTTCGTGATACTCTATTGATCTATTTGTCTTAGTGATTCAAGTCATATTTTACTAAAATTGTCATGTTTTACATACAGTAAAGCAGTAAAATCAGTAATCAGTAAATCAGTAATCAAACCACCATCCAACCGCACCCTCCTGTCCAGTCGGGATCTATTGATCTAATTGATCTATTGTCAAGTCATATTTTTTAGTAAATTTGTCATGTTTTTCACATACATAAAGCAGTAAACTCAGTAAATCAGTAAACAAGACCACTCATCAACCACTCCTCTTGTCCAGTCGTGATCTATTGATCTATTGATCTATTGATTCAAGTCATAATTTTTTTAGTAAATTGTCACTTTTACATTACAGTAAAGCCAGTAAAGCAAGAAATCAGTAATCAAACGCACCATCCAACCGCCCTCTTGTCCAGTCGTGATCTATTGGATCTATTGAACCATTGATCTATTGATCTATTGATCAAGTCATAATTTTTTAGTAAAATTGTCATGTTTTACATACACTAAAGGCAGTAAATCAGTAAACAAGTAAATCAAACCATCCATCTACCCTCTACTCCCTAGCCCTCCCACCCACCACTCTAATGTCTATTGATCTAATTGTTCAAGTCATATTTCGAGTATCATTTTGGATAAACATCACATAAAAAATAAGTTCTTTAAATACTAACCAACGAATATATTGCTAACGTAACAATTTTTTAACATCAATAAAGCTAACATATCATAAATCCTGAACTAAGAATATATGTACAACGACAAACCAAACATACCTTAAGCTCGAATAAACAGTCAACATTAACAATGTACCATACTTAACAGCAGTAATAGTAACTAACAGTGCATACAGAGACGTAGCCTGTTCACACTTTTTCAAAAGTATCTGTAAAACATATCATTGGTATTTTTTACCTTAACATAGTAATTATTTAACAACATTTATCATAACCTTACCTAATTATCAAATACAGACCAACGAATATATCTAAGGTAACAAAGTTTCACATCAATAAAGCTAAAAATCATAACCTGAACTGAGAATACAATGTACAACGACAAATCTAACATACATCACGTAGAATAATCTGCTAACATTCACAAAATTCCCTACTTATCAAGGTAAAGTAGCTAGCAGGACATACAAAACTCAAATGCATCCCACTTTTCCACACATATCAGCAACACTAAAGCATATTATCTAACAAAATTTCCTTAGCAAAATGACCATGCTTTCAAAGATACCAACAATCATAATCTATGACTTACAACTACATTTCATCAAAGTGTCACTCATATCGAATATAACATCATTTGAGCTTACTGAATAAACGTAGACACTTGCAAATTCTCAAGCAAACCTAACATTACTCGCAAAAACTTAACCTATGCTTACGTTTCTAACACATCTTCGTCAGTTAACAAAGTAATATCTTACGAAACTTTAATCATTCTCTAACAAACCAGTTTATTCACATTGTCATAGTATAAATATTTACCAAAAACGTAAAGAAATTAAAGACTAGAGCCAACTCATCTAACACTTCCACAGGGGGCGTCCACACTTTTTTCAAGCATATCTCTAACATATGAACGTTAATCTTACACGAACACAGTAACATTTAGCAAAAAAGTATCATAACATTGTCCGATTATCATACAACCAACGAAATATATGCTAACGTAAACAAATGTTTTTTACATTATCATAGTAATCTTTAACAAAAATTTATCATATACCTTACCTAAATATCATAACCCCAGCAAATATAACATACCAAAGTTTTATCCAAACATAAACATAAAATAAAAAAGTTTTATCCAAACATAACATAAAAATAAGTTCTTTGCAATAAAATATCATAGTAAAGTTAAAGTTTACCGAATTTAAAGCAGTAAATCAGTAATCCATAAATCAAACCACCCTCCTCCTCCCCATTCATCCCTCCCTACCACTTTTTCCTGTTCTCTATGACCTTTTGAATCATTGATCTATTATTCAAGGTCACATATGAGTATCATTTCGGGATAAACATAATACAAAATAAAGTTCTTTATATACTAACCAACGAATATATGCTAACGTTAACATTGTTTTTCAATTAATAAAGCTAACATACCATTACCAGAACTAAGAATATAATGTACATGACAAAAAATAACACCTTACGCATGAATAAACTACTAACAAAACAAATTCCAATACTTAACAACAGTTAAAGTAACTAACTGCATACAAAACGTAAACCTATTCACACTTTTTCAAGCATTATCTCTAACATATCAATGTTAATTTACATTAACACTATTGAATTTACGTCGCATTTCGAGTATCATTTCGATAAAACATAGCACAAAATGAGGTCTTTATATACTAACCAGCCAATATATGCTAACATAACAATGTTTTCATATTAATAAATCTAACATAGCATCAAATAATGAACTAAGAAAATAAATGTACAAAGACAAACTAACACAACTTAACGCACGAAATAAACTGTTAACAATACAAAGTTCCATCACTGACAAACCAGTATAAAGTAACTAACATGCAAGCAAAACGTACACACTATCTACTTTTTCCAAAACATATCTCTAACATATAACGTTAATTTTACATTGACAACAGTAATATTTAACAAAAATTTATCATAATATTGTCTAATATCATACAGCCCAACGAAACTGTAAAACATACAAAGTTTTATCAAACATAACATAAAAATAAGTTCTTTGAAAACACATATCATAGTAAATGTAATAGTTTCTTTCTTAAAGCAGTAAATCAGTACAATCAGTAATCAAACAACATTCCAAACCTCCACACTCCTCCCCCTGACCTTTTGATCTATTTGAAATCTTTATGCATGTAAGGTTCGAGTATGATTAAGCTGTGGCTTACACAAAATAATTTCTTTGCCGGCTATCAAACAGAACACAAACGGAAACAAAAGATTATATATTCAATAACGCAAAACATCACATGCACTAAAGAATATAATATGTACAACGACAAACCTAACACACCATAAGCAAGTGCATAAACTACTAACATTAACAAACTTCCCCACTTAACAACAGTAAATCACCTATCACTCGTAGCAAAAACGTAACCTATTTCACAACTTATTCAAGAATATCTCTACTAACAATGTTATTTAACATTAACATCGTAATAGTTAACAAATTTAGCATAACCCTGTCTAGTCATCATACTGACAACGAAGAAATGCTAACGCAACACAAATTTTTTACATCAACATCGTAATCATTTGACAAGAAATTCATCAATAACCTGGTCTAATATATAATCCCCAACGAATAAATAACAAAACAAAACAAAGTTTTAACCAAACATACATCAAAATAATAAATTTTACAAGGACGTATAACGTAAAACAACAACAACACAGTAATATGAAACAAACTTAGACAATAATTACAAACATAACAAATTTTTAACCAAACATCACATAAAAATAAGTTCTTTGAATAAAATATCTTAGTAAAGTGTAATAATTTAGTGATCCTAAAGCAGTAAATCAGTAATTTAGTAAATCAAAATCAAATAATAATAATAATAATAATACATAATAATAATAATATAATAATAAAATATATTATAATAATAATATAAAATATAATAATATAATAATAATAATAATATAAGATAAATAATAATAATAATAATAATAATACTAATAATAATAATAAATAATAATAAAATAATAATAATATAATAATAAATAATAAAAAAATAATAATAATAATAAAATATAATAATAATAATAATAATAATAATATAATAATAATAATAAAATAATAATTAAAAAATAATAATAAGGTTCGTGTATGTGATAATAAAATAATATTTGGTCCGGTTTATGTTATGGAACTTTGTTAATGTTGACGGCTTATTTTTTTCGTACGTAAGGTATGTTAGGTTTGTCGTTGTACATTATATTCTAGTTCATGCTATGATATGTTTAGCTTTTATTGATGTGAAAACTCTGTTATGTTAGCATATATATTCGTTGGTCTGTATATAAAACACTTATTTTTTGTTATGTTTTATCAACAAATGAATACTCGAAATATGGCTGGAATCGATAGATCAATGGTCACTAGACATAAGAAGGGAGGGTGAGAAGAATGGGGAGGGTAGGGTGGGAGGTTTGATTTACTAAAACTGATTTACTGCTTTAGGATCACTAAATTATTACACTTTACTAAGATATTTTTTATTCAAAAGAACTTATTTTTAATGTCATGTTTGGTTAAAACTTTGTTATGTTTTGTTTTGTTTTTGTCTAAGTTTGTTCATATTACTGTGTTGTCTGTTGGTTGTTGTACGTTATGTCAGGTAATATAAATGTTATTATTTTATGTTATGTTTGGTTAAAACTTTGTTATGTTTGCTATTTATTCGTTGGGATTATGATATTTAGACCAGGTTATGATGAATTTTTTGTCAAATATTACGATGTTGATGTAAAAAATTTGTTACGTTAGCATAATATTCGTTGTCAGTATGATGATTAGAAGGTTATGATAAATTTTGTTAACTATTACGATGTTAATGTAAAAATTAACATTGTTATGTTAGAGATATTCTTTGAAAAAGTGTGAATCAGGTTACGTTTTGTACACGAAGTGAATAAATACTTTACTGTTGTTATAGTGGGGAAGTTTTGTTAATGTTAGTAGTTTATTCGTGCTTATGGTGTGTTAGGTTGTCGTTGTACATTATATTCTTAGTTCATGTATGTTATGTTAGCTTCATTAATAGATAAATCGTTGTTACGTTAGCATCATATTAGATGGTTAGTATATAAAGAAACTTATTTTTGTGTTATGTTTATCGGAAATGATACTTCAAAAATGTGACATGAACAATAGATCAATAGATCAAAAGGTCATGGAGGAGGGTGGGAGGGGTTGATGGTTTGATTGTTACTGATTTCCCTGATTTACTGGCTTTAAAATCAGTAAATATACAATTTACTATGATATTTTATCAAAGAACTTATTTTTTATTTTATGTTTGGATAAAACTTTGTATGTTTACAGTTATTCGTTGGGCTGTATGATAATTAGACAATATTATGATAAATTTTTGTTAAATATTATGTTTCAATGTTAAATTAACGTTAATATGTTCAGAAGATAGTGTTTGAAAAAAGTGGAAATAGGTTACGTTTTTGTATAATGCAACGTTAGTTACTTTACTGGTGTTTAAGTTGGAACTTTGTTTAATGTTTAACAGTTTATTCGTGCTTAACGTGTGTTAGGTTTGTCGTTGTACATTATTTTCTAGTTCATATGAATGCTAAGTTAGCTTATTAATAATGAAAACATTGTTATGTTAGCATATATTTGGTGGTTAGTATATTTGGACATTTTGTGCTATGTTTATCCGAAATGATACTCGAAATGCCACGTAAATCAATAGTGTTACTGTAAATTACATTGGATTATGTTTAGAGATATGCTTGAAAAAGTGTGGATAGGTTACGTTTTGTTTACGCTGTGCTAGGTACTTTACTGTTGTTAAAGCATGAATTTGTTAATTGTTACGTAGTTTATTCAAACCCCGGTAAGGTGTTATTTTTTGTCATTGTACATTATATCTTAGTTCAGGTCAGATGCTATGTTACTTTATTAATGTGAATAACAATGTTACGTTAGCATAATTCGTTGGTTATATACAGAACTTAATTTTTGTATATGTTTATCCGAAACTGTACTCGATATGTGCCTAAATCATTAGATCAATAGATCAAGAGTCATGGACGGGTGGGTAGGGAGGGTGGGGAGGGGGCCGGGGAGGGGAAGGGTGGCTTGATTTACTGTTTTACTGAATTTACTGCTTTAATTCGGTAAACTATTACACTTTACTCATGATATTTTAATTCCAAAGAAATTATCTTTATGTTATGTTGGATAAACTTTTTATTTTTATGTTATTTTGGATAAAACTTTGTTATTTTGCAATTATTTGATGGGATTATGATATTTATTAGATAAGGTTATAGATAATTTTTGTTAAATATTTACTATGATAATATAAAATTAATATTGTTAGCATATATTCGTTTGTCTGTATGATAATCGGACAAGGTTATGATTCATTTTTTGCTAAATTTACGTGGTAAATGTAAGATTAAAACGTTAATAGTTAGAGATATGCTTGAAAAAAGTGTGACGCCCCTTGTAAGTGTTAGATGTGTTAGGCTATGTTAATTTCTGTTTACAACGTTTTTGTTAAATATTTACATGACATGTGAAATTTACACATGGTTACATCATGTTAGAGAAATGAATAATTTCGTAAGATATTACTGTTTTAACTGACGATGATGTGTTACGAAACGTAAGCCATACGGTTTAAGTTTTTTGCTGAGTATGTTTAGGTTTGCTTGAGAATTGCAAGTGTCACGTTTATTCATACGTTCAAATGATGTTATATTTCGATAGAGCTGACACTTTGATGATTAGTGGTAAAGTTCATAGTTATGATGTTCGGTATCTTTGATAGCATGTCAACTTTGCTAAGGGATTTTGTTTAGATAATACTGCTTTAGCTGTTGCCTGATATGTGGGAAAAGTGGGGATGCATGAAGTGTTTGTATGTCCCTGTTACCGGGTACTGTTACCTGTTGATTAAGTTAGGAATTTGTTGAATGTTGCCAGATTATTCAGTACGATGATGTTGTGATTGTCCGTGTACATTGCTATTATCTCAAGTTTCAGGTTAATGATATGTTAGCTTATTGATGTAAAAAACTTTGTTACCTTGGCATATATTCGTTGGTCTGTTATGATAATTAGGTAAGGTTATGAAAAAATGTTGTTAAATATTACTATGTTAAGGTAAAAAAATACCAATGAATGATACAGATATTTTTGAAAAAATGGTGAACAGGCTACGTTCTCGTAGCACTGTTTAAGTTACTTACTGCTGTTAGTATGGAACATTGTTAATGTTGACTGTTTATTCGAGCTTAAGGTATGTTTTGGTTTGTCGTTGTACATTATTTTATTAGTTTTGGTAGTTAGCTTTTATACATGTTAAAACTTTGTTACGATTATTAAATACTACGTTATGTTTGGATAAAACTGTTATTTTTATGTTATGTTTTCCAAAATGATACTCGGAATATGACTTGAATCAATAGATCATAGATCTCATAGAAGGGTGGACGGGGAGGGAAGGTGGTTTACTGAATTTGGAATGGGTATTTTGTTTACTGATTTACTGCTTTAAGTGTATGTAAAACATGACAATTTTACTAAAAAATTATGACTTGAATCAATAGATCAATAGATTAATAGATCACGACTGGACAAGAGGGCGGTTGGATGGTGGTTTGATTTACTGATTTACTGCTTTACTGCTTTACCGTATGTAAAACATGACAATTTTACTAAAAAATATGACTTGAATCAATAGATCAATAGATCACGACTGGACAAGAGGGTGGTTCGGATGGTGGTTTGGTTACGATTTACGCTATAATCTGTTATGTAGAAACATGACAATTTTACTAAAAAATATGACTTGAATCAATAGATCAATAGATCAATAGTCACGACTGGACAAGAGGGTGGTTGGATGGTGGTTTGATTTACTGATTTACTGATTTACTGCTATACTGTATGTAAAACATGACAATTTTACTAAAAAATATTACTTGAATCACTAGATCAATAGATCAATAGATCACGAAAGGGTTGGGGAGGGCAGTTTGATTTACTGATTTACTGATTTACTGCTTTACTGTATGTAAAACATGGCAATTTTAGTAAAAAATATGACTTGAATCAATAGATCAAAAGATCAATAGATCAATAGATCAATAGATCAATAGATCACGAAAGGGTTGGGGAGGGCAGTTTGATTTACTGATTTACTGCTTTACTGTATGTAAAACATGACAATTTTAGTAAAAAATATGACTTGAATCAATAGATCAAAAGATCAATAGATCAATAGATCAATAGATCACGAAAGGGTTGGGGAGGCCAGTTTGATTTACTGCTTTAGTGTATGCAAAACATGACAATTTTAGTAAAAAATATGACTTGAATCAATAGATCAATAGATCAATAGATCAATAGATCACGGACGGGTGTACGTCTGTTCGTTTCTTGCAGGGGTGGTTTGGGCCGGGGTTAAGAGGAACGGTGATGAGGGGCATTTGATTTACGATTTACTGATTTACTGCTTTAGGGTATGTAAAAACGTAAATTTGTAAGTTATAAACGTAAAAAGAATAAAAACTGTTTAATTTTTTTTTTTAATTTAAATTATGTTTTTAATTTATTTTATTTTTATTTTTTTAATTTTTTTTTTTTAATTTAAATTTTTTATTTTTTAATTTTTTTATTTATTTTTTTTATTTATTTATTTTTTTTTTTCTGTATCGAGGATACATCATAAGAAAGGAATGTATACCAAGTTTGTCGTCTATGTTAATATTTCAGGTTTTGGGGCCGGAGACCCCCCTTTGGGGTGTGTACGGCTATTTAACCCCATATATGATGTGGGTACCTTATATGAAGGGTGTATACCAAGTTTCGTCGTTCTATGTCAATATTTCAGGTTTGGGGGCTGGAGACCCCCCCTTTGGGTGTGTACGGCTATTTAACCCCATAATTGATGTGGGACCTATATGAAGGGTGGTAATCCAAGTTCGTCCGTTCTATGTCAATTTCAGGTTGGGGTGGAGACCCCCCTTGGGTGTGATAGTGTGCGGCTAATTTTGACTCCATTTAGTATGATTGGTGTACCTTATTGAAGGGGTGTATACTAAGTTAGGTGTCGATCGTTTCTATTTAATATTCAAGGTTGGGGGCCGAGAACCCCTTTGGGTGGTGTACGGCTTAATTTAACCCCAATATGATGTGGGTACCTTTATATGAAGGTGATAATATCCATAGTTTCGGTCGTTCTATGTCATATTCAGGTTTGGGGGCTGGATGA
>JABUQX010028121.1:0-5000 GCA_015478945.1 Trachelipus rathkii
GAGAGAGATTATTGGTTGGTGTATGTCAGGGGCCTGCAATGAATTGTTTATATCTAAGAAAGAGTGAGTTAATGACTTACAATTTATTATCTTTTCAACCCCCATTAACATTTAATTGGGGGTTCTGTCTGGGATTTTTATTATAAACCCAGTCTTAATCGTTATCATTGAAATTGTGCTTGTTGTGAATTTTTGTTGCATTTTTTGCTGAAATTAGAGCACGTGTTATTCATTGTAATTGTTTTTGCTATAAACCTGTGTCCTAGAGTATATGTTTAAATATTGTCACAATGTAACATCTGGATATATTTGAATGATTTTAACTGTCAATAAGTCCCTGTGTACTATTGCATTTTTGTGAAGTTCACATATAGTTGATTTTATGCGTATTGGTGAAATAGTTCCTTTGCTATTGCAACAATACTCATTGTTTGGAAACAATTAAACACTGGAATAATTTTGAATACTATTATATTTTATGCTTATAAATATATAATTAAAATAATAATAATAATATATATATATATAATATAATATATATATTATTATATATATATAATATAATATATAATATATATATATATATATATATATATATATATATATAAATATATAATATATATAATATATATATATATATATATATAATATTAATATATATTTATATATATATATATATATATATATATATATATATATATATATTTATTAATATTGTTTAGATAGGGAGTAAAATTTACAAAGTTGAGTGAAGCGAAAATAGTAATTTTGGAATTCCCGATTTTTACTCACTTTGAGTTTAGGGTCGAAAATACTATTTTCCCACAAGATTTTTGCAAATTTTACTACGAATTGTTAAAACCTGTATATATATAGATTATATTATATAATATATATATGATATATATAATATATATATATATATATTATATATTATATATTATATTATATATATATATATATATATATATATTATATAATATATATACTATATATATATAATAATATACATCTTTCGATTGTTGTAATGAATTTGTTTCCTGCGTGTATCAGTGGAGCAAAATTTCAAATTTTTTTTGTAGAAAACTGAAATGTGATTCGTCCTAAGAATGACTTTTGTTAACCAAACAGTATATTTTATAAGTTTTTGAGTAAAACATTATAACAATGCTTCCAATACGTGAGATTTGGGTAGAATTGTGTAAGTCATTTGGGTTCGGTAAGGAACTGCTGCCTGCATTAAAAGATAGGTGGCGAGAAACTGCGCGCAGAGCAACAGAATTGATAACTGCTGATTTGGGGAAAAGAAATTAGCTGCTGCTTGGAGGAATAAGAAATAGCTGCTGAAGCTGAAGTGAAAAAGAAGGTCTGAAGCTGAAGCTCAAAAGAGTCAAATTTGAGTAGAAAAAGAATGCAAGAGAAAGCAGAGGAAGAATGCTGCAAATGAAAGTTAGATTGCTGACGATAGACAGCGTCAACACGATGCAACAATAGCTTCCCAAAGCACTCAAAGCAGCCATAGCACTTCCTATGTTAATAAATACCCGAAGTTAAGGCTTCCATTCTTTGATGAGAAACTAAATGATATAGAGAGTACTTGTTAATGTTCGAAAAACAAGCGGAGGCAAATGACATCCCTAAGGAAAAGCAAGCGTTAGTTTTAGGGTCATTCCTTACGAGTAAGGCGGTTAAAGTATTCAACAATTTGTCTGTTGAAGAGCTAAAGAATTATGATAGCCTAAAAAGAGCTCTGTTAACAAGGTACGGTCTCACCAAAAGTGGGTACGGCGCCAAATACAAGAATATGAGTCCTACGGAGGATGATAACCCTAGGGTGTACCTGCAAAAGATTATTGAAGCTCTGAGGAAGTGGATTACCGCAGCAAACGTAACGATGACACCAGACGATCTTATTGAGTTTTTCTCAGTCGACAAGTATTTAAATACTGTCCCGAAAGAACTTGCTACATACCTGAGGGAAACAAAGAAGAAGGTACCGGAGGAGATTATAGTCAGTTCAGAGGGTTATATGGAAGCTCATCATATTTGAAATTCGTAACGAATAGTCACGCACGGAATCATAATCACGCGGATAAAAGCAATCACAACAGTAATAATAATTTTAGATCGAGAGGCAGTGGTTACTTTACGAGTAGTAATCATAAAAGCAATGACCAACGTACATCGAGGCCAACAAACAGTGAAGGTAAGATCAATAGCGGAAACAGCGACAGACAGAACCATCGTCGCAGTAGCAGCGAGCCCAGGGCTGTGGTCACGTTTTGGCTAACCAAAAAAAATTTGGTTTTTTTTTTTTAACCCCCCTAAATGGGGGAAAAAAAAAAAAAAAAAAAAGGGGGCACTGCTTAGAGATGTATGAGCCCCTCCTATTTCAACAGTAGTGGAGAGGACAAAGTAGTTCACGGTACGAAATGAGCGAAGTAATAAGAAGCACGGGAGGCATCCGAGTTTCTGAAAGCGGTCATAAAGCCCTGAATGGTTCAGTGTGAAGAGCCGAATCTTACTGAATGAAGCAAAGAGTGTGAAAATGACAGTTTGCACACCTATGTAAACTTATGGGACGGTGAATTGGGTTATCTAAGTAAAACACGTCGAATACTGGTTGTAGTGTCGTATGGTGCGAGAGATATTTGTACCTAAGAAGGTGTTATGTGGTGACAACATGAAAATAAGATTGCTGGAACGGAACGGTGATAGAGGCTCCACTCGCGAATATAGACTGGATACCCCTTACTACGTGGGTAGGACGACCGCAGCAGTGCTGCCGGAAGTCGTATGGTTATTGGGAATGTCAAAGGTGCATTACCCCTGTGTCTGCCGAACCTCGCATGGGAGTCGACTGTGTGTCGAGATCCTCGTATTGAGAAGGACGAGCATAACCATGGAAGTTTGCTATTCCCCATCGCCGAGAACGCTGAGGAAGATTCTCAGGAAGAGTCTATACAAGTAAATCATAGTTTTGGAATGGCGAGTTTGGAGAGGGAAGAATTTTGTAGAGAGAAACCGTCAGTACCACAATCGTTGGACGTCAATAGAAAAGATGTCAAACCAACCACGGAGCCATCACTGAGTGTGATGATAGGGTCCCAACGTTCATCTAAGGGTGAAGAGGTTACAGGAGAAGAAGTAATTAGAGTCCCTATAAAACCACTAGAAAACGTTGAAGAAGGTACGGGAGTACCGAGTGTCCAGGGGACATCGATTGTAAATAGTACATATTGGTCTAAGGAAACAGATCGTACTAATAAAGATGGTGAGTCACTGAGAGGTGATATAGCCCCTCACATACAAAGTTCCATAGAAGAGATGATAGCCGTGAGTGAAGAGAAAGTAGCTCATGATGGAGAGGTGATGGAACTCACAGGCGATCGTGAAACTTTCAGGGAGAAGCGGAAAGATGGTGATAATATACCCATCGTAGAAGAGCCTTGTCAACGAGTGATTTCTGGATCTGTAAGAACGATCGCGCCACCATCATCTGAAGAACAGCATGTTTGGACGGTAGATGACACCGCCATGCATTACCCAGAGGTAACACCTCTAAGAAATATAACGCTCCAGGAGGTTATAAAAGAATGCGGAGAAATTAACATTGAAAAGAAAAGGATGATGTCTTTAAGAGAGGAAGAAAAAGATGAGGGTACAAAGAAAACTTGCAATGGAGTGTCTGAACGCAGTAGAAGTTTTACGAGGTGTCCTCAACAGTATTGTTGGGCTGATAAGAATTTTGTGCGTTTGTGGACAGAATACGGGAATGAGAAAAGGACACAGTTCATAGAACTGGTAAAGAGAATGGTAGAAGCATTGTGCCAGAAAATTTTAGTAAAGGGAGAGATGATGAAGCGCAGAGATTGCCATGGAAAGTTGGTACAGACGCTTAATGGAGATAAGTGGCACAATGTAAGGTCTGAAAATACATACGTTAGAGAAGACATCGACATCTTGGAAATTGTAAGAGTAAAGAAGGAAGATGCATGTGGAGAGAGTGAAGAAAGCAAGAGACGGTGTAAAACCGATTATGGAAGTAAGAAGTATAATGTTGAAGAAATGTATTCCGCGGATAGTTCCTTAAAGAAGCTATCATCCGTCAAGTGAATGAGGAGGACTATCAAGAAGAACGAAAGATGTCTGAAGAGACATGAAGAAATGAAGGAGTGGATAAGATCATGGTCGAATAGGGTGATAAAAGGAGGTGAAGAAAGAGTGGAGTCCGAGGGGAAAAGGCGCTGAAGGAGCACCGGTGGGTGTATGTAAGAATGAGATGCCAGCGGTGAAAATTATGATAGGGATAATGGACGTGCGTAATGAAGCCGATTATTTTGTTGAAGATAGGTCCAAATACCCTCAGACCCGGCATAAATCATTGACTACTCTTAGAAGCGCACTCCAGATATTCAATTGAAAGAAAGATCTTACATCCTAACTGACAATGTTATAAATGAAGTCCGTATATCAGCATGCTTATGGAAAAACTAACCACATTAGTGGGAGACAAAACGTCATTAGCTGATTACTTAAAGTAGATCGTATGCCGGTGAGACATTGTTCGTCTTCAGAAGCCACTAATAGAAGAAGGATCGTGCGAAATGAAAACAATGTTATCATAATGTAGTATAAAGCAAAAGTTTGTAACCAATTTGCTATGTTGGGTGGGCAAAGTGTAATGTAGTGAAACTATGAAGTGTATAAATTGATTTTTCATTATTTGTGTTTAGATAAAGTCCCATATTTGCTATTGCAATTTTTATTTTTTTTTTCTAATATAACCTCATGTATACCGCGAGGCCCGTCAATACTGTTTTGTATATTATCATTTTCACTCCTGTAGGTATTTCTCTCTTCTTTAGCCCCCCTGACTCTTTAAAATCTGATTTTTCTTGGTCGTTGTTGATCGAATGCTTTATTAGTATTATTATTTTTATTATATAATTATTATATTAATTATTTTAACTTTAATTAAAAATGGAACTGCGTGTTAT
>JABUQX010028121.1:20000-22500 GCA_015478945.1 Trachelipus rathkii
ATTAAAACGTTGTCAAATATATTTACATTGTTATATGTGTAGTAACAAAGATATTTAACGTTTAAAAAATAGTATTCATATTAGACCAGCTTTATGTAGTAATTTGGATTCCTTGTAATTTAGGCAGGTGTTTGATGTCTCTCTTTTGTAGAACTCTAAAAAATTTACATTCTGGTGTAGCATTAAAGCGTAGTCGAGCTTAGGTACATCATTTTATGAAGTTATAGCAAAGAAATCTAAAGTTTTAAAAAAATAGTATTCATGCTTAATCAGTTTCATGTAATAATTTGAACTCCTAGGAAATTTCGGCAGGTGTTTGATGTTTTTTCTTTGTTAAACTCTAAATAATTTACATTCTGGTTTATTAATAGAGCGTAGTCGGCCTAGTTTTACCGTTATATTTGTTATAACAAAGAACTCTAAAGTTGTAAATATTAGCATTTATATTAGATCAGTTTCTTGCAATATTACGAAGTCCTAGGTAATTTAGGCAAGTCTTTTAGATTTTTACGATGTAGAATTTGCAAATACTTATATTGTGTTGTAATAAAGCGTAGTCGAGCGTAGGTACTTGTTATATGTGTTATAACAAAAAAATCTAAAGTTGTAAAAATTAGTATTTTTTTAAATCATTTTCATGTAATAACTTATATTCTAGTGAAATTTAGACATGTTTTTTGAGGTATCTACCTTGTAGAATTATAAAAAAAATTACATTCTGGTGTAATATTAAAGCGTTGTCGAACATATTTACATTTTCATTTGTGTAGTAATAATACTTACTAACCCTAACCTTTTGCTCCTGTCTGAGACCAAGATGGGTTTCATCCTCTAACTCTTTTAATATGTCCAACTGTAACTTATTTCATAATTTCCGTCTGAAGGGTGGAGTGTGTGCCTATGTATATTACCATTAATACTCCTGTAAACACCGTTCGTGAATCTCGAATCTCCTAACTTCGATGTTCTGTGGCTCAAAATCTTTCTACCTTCTACTACAATAATCTTGTGTTTCTGCTACTGTTCTAAATAAGAAACATTAATTTTCAAGCGTCAGTTACTTACTTACTTCTCACGAGACTGTTTATTTCTTCTCATCCAAATACTGAAGGTCCTATTTAGGGGATTTTCAATGTACAACAATCACTGAATGGTTGGGGCTCCTCTCATACTGATTTAGTGGGGAAGAGGCCGAATCGATTCAGCATCTCAACGATCCTGAGCAACTTAATTAAAGAACCCACTACACATTCCGATCGTCCCAACCAATTCTTGAAGACACTTGACCTATGTTTCCATCTCACTAGTCTTCTCGTCAATAAATACAACACTTTCGCTCCCATTGGGTAAAGTCTGCCAACAACCTTTATCTCTTAATTATACATACTTTCTCTCAACAGCTCCATTCTGCTCAATTTTTTACTTCTAGAATTGCCTCTCAGTCTAATCTTTCCGATTCTAGTCTCGCTGATCTGGATAGAATTTCCGGGTGGGCTCGTCTCAACCTTGTAATTCAATTCTTTAAAAACTCACTTCTACAAATCTCCCTCTTTAAAACACCTTTTAACTCCTATCTCTTTCGACGTTCTCTCGTCTCTCCTTACAATATAGAACATCCTTGGCCTAGCATAAACAAAAAAATGTCTTGAAACCTCACATCACACGGTTGCCTTAGGTGGCCTCAAAGAAACTGGAGTTTCTGTTTAGACTGCGGAACTTTTTTTCTTCTTCTCAGTTACCTCCAGCTACTACATCGGGCCTCCATCAATCCAATTGTAATGGAGTACTGCCCAAATATCCTGGGCGGGCTCCTGGTTTCACGCCGGCTTTGACAGGATCGATCAAAGACAAAAGACTTATAAACGTTCCTACTTTACTTCAACTTAACCTCTATCTTCTGCCGGCGCGAAGTTGTGCCTTTATTCTCTTTTCTATAGTAACTGCAGTGGCAGGTGCTCGAGGGAACATTCCACTCGCATACCACCTACCTTTACGACGCCCTCGTAGCACAGGGGGTGTTGTCTGCGCATGAGTTTTGTGTGATATTGGTAACTCCAGTGCTTTCCTCTTTTTCCTGCCACCTCTTGTTCTGTGGAAATTGCTCTTCCACTTCTTGTGTTTCCCTGTGAAGTTTAATCTCCTCACTTCAAACCTTGCGTCTAGTGCTCATCTGCGCATTGCGCTAGTTGGTTTAGCTTTCTAGGCATGATAACACCCCCTCATTGAATAGGGCTCTGCCCGTGAGTGTCGGTGACAACTGTATAAAAAACAAAAAACAAAAAAAAAAACCAACATTGTTCTAGAGTATTAAAGCTTTTTTCCTATTAGATCATTTCATGGTAATAATGGATTCCTAGGTAAATTAGGCAGTTGTTTAGGTTCTCTTCTTTGAAACTGTTATAAATTATACATAACTTGGCTAAGCAATAGATTGCGTAGTCGAGCGTATTTACAATTGTTTTATGTGTTATATACAAAGATAACCTAAGTAGTAAAAAAT
>JABUQX010028121.1:27500-35000 GCA_015478945.1 Trachelipus rathkii
CATTCTTTTGTTAGTTCTGTTTTTGGTTAAAGAGAAAATTTTTTTTTTTTAAATATATATAGGGTATTGTTTTTTTTGGTGACATAATCGAATTTTTTTTTTTCCTTTCAAAATTGAGAGTACTTTTTTGAAACAGTAGGAATTAATAACAAGTTTTGTTGGTTCTTTGTTATTAAACAGATTATAATTGTATATTAAGGAAGTTTATAAGGTTCTTTTTTTGGTCTTTTTCTTTTGAATATATTTTTGGCCGTGATTTTCTTTTCTTTTGTCCAGGATTACTGACAATTGTAAGGAAGAGGGAGGAGGAACAAATATTTCTCTCTTTTTGGAAATTTTCGCGGTCAATTGAAGCGAGGGAGGAATCCCAGAGGAACTTATAGAAGAACATAAGGAGAATTTTTGTATTTTCTTACTCCGTTTGGAGAAATAAAGGGTATTTTATATATATATATATATATATATATATATATATATATATATATATATATATATATATATATATATATATATATATAATTCCATAACATATATATAATATTACTATATACTATATATATATATATATATATGTAAGGTATATATATATATTATATATATACTGCTATATATATATATATATATATATATATATATATATATATATATGCTGCTATATACTACTCTATATATATATAACATATCTCTCATAAGGTATTTTTTGTGTTGATTTGTTAATATTTATTTTTCCCTTTGATTTATTTAATTAAATGGGACCTTCAGATAAGGAGCAAGCTGGTAAGGTCAATATGGAGGAAACTAAGCAGCCCACCGAAGAAGTAAGTGCAATTGGGTACTTGGAAAAGTTCCAGGTTGCCATAACAAAAGATGAAAACTTGGATACTGATCGAATGTTGATGGTATTAGAGGGAATATCTCAGCTGTTGAAAAGTAAGCAAGGACCTACACGTACAGAGGAGGAACCGATAGTCACAGCACAGAAGAGTGAGGTAACAGAAGTTACCCAGACAGAACAAAAGACTGATCCTAAAGGAGGTCTTAACATAAAAAATAGAGTGAGGATCGAGGATCAGGCTTACCAAAATTGGAGGCTGACCCGTGATCAAAGCACTAAACAGAAGAATATACCAAAGAAGATAGCACGGTATGAAACAGATGAGGAAAGTAGCTCAGAGAGGGCAACAAGTGACCCATTTGATGTGACGAATGAGCACAGTAGCAACAAGCCAAAGAGGAAGAATAAGAAAAAGAGGAGGAAGGCGGAAAGAAAATACACCTACGATGGAAATTCGACAGCGGAAGATGAAATAGAAGAAGTTGAGAGTGAAGTGGACCAGGGAGGAAAAAAATGGCTCAAGAGGTTAGTTGAATTGGAAGAGTCAGGTGTGGAACATACTAAAGCAGTGAGTAAGATATTTATCGTTTTGGCCGGTGAGATGGTGGAGGTGATGAAGTCATTTAGGAGGAGTAATATAAAGGCTGTGAAACCTTTAAAGTATGGGAAAGAAAAAGTTCAAAAGTTTGAGGCGTTTATAGAAGATTATGAACGATACGCAAAGGAACAATTAGGTAAAGACAAAAGTCGTTGGGCAGTAGAACTCAGAAATTTCTTAGAAGGTCCCGTACTAAGGACATACTATAGTATATACAGGGCTAAGGTCAAATATACCACCATAGTGGCTAGATTAAAAAGCTGGTGTAAGGAGGAAAAAGAAACCGAGCAGATAGATTTACAAAAAGAGTTTTGGAGGTTAGAGATGCGGAAAAATGAAAAAGTGGCTGAATTTGCGTTAAGGGTTCAAACCACTTATGAGGCAGCCACTAAAGAGGAAGATAGGGACAAACAAATACTAAAGAAACAATTTTTGAATTGTCTCCCGAAAAAGATGGCAAGGAGATTTAGAATAAGGATGGGAAATGAGAAAGAAAGCCTTAAAGTAAGATGGAAAGATGTACTGAATTGGGCCCAGGAGGAGGATGACCTGAATGACGATGATGAGGAGGAATCAAGGGATGAAGGGATACCAATATGGGCCACACTAAATGGAGAACAAAACACAAAAGGGACATACGCAGAAAAAGTGCGCTATGGAAAGCCAGTGTATCAGCAGAAACCAAATACAAGGGAATACACCAGGCAAAATAATGAAAGATATAATACTGAGGTAAAAAGATGTTACTGGTGCAACAGGGTAGGACATTTTAAAAGAGAATGTCGAAAATATAATGGGTGGTGCTTAGGATGTGGGAGTAATGAACATCGAACTGCGGAATGTGGATCAAGAAGAGGGCCCAGACAACAAGAACAAGGTTATAGAAGACAAGATCAACAGGATATGGGTGGCCAAAGGCAGAACGAGAGGAAACCCATTGAAAAGAAATGCTTTTTATGCAACCAAATGGGACATTGGAGGGATACTTGTCCACTTCAGGAAGAAATAAACGAATTAATAAGGGTACGAAAACAACCAAATTCGGGAAACGAGGTAGCTCCGCCGACCCCGGGAACGAGCAGGAGCGACACCCCCAAGTAAACCACTGTTTAAAAACCAGCCCGGCTATGCAAGTTGATACAGTATTGGATCCAGAAGCAGAGGAGTTTATAAGCAGGAAACCTCAGGAAAATAGGAATGCCTTACCACAACGAATACCCAAAGGAAGAGGAACAAGCACAGTGAATTCAACAACTGGCATATACCATGCCATAAGTAGGACAACCGTTGAAGGTAAGCAAGGCATTAATATTACTCCTTTGTTAAAATTTGTTATAAAATTAAATAATGTTGAAATGACAGCCATTATTGACTCAGGTTCACAGTATTGTATCATAGGCCAGGAACAGTTCAGAAGGATCCAGAATCCCGAAGTTTTTGAAAAAATAATGAGGTTACGAGGAGTAGGTGACCCTCAAATGGTTGTGGAATCCCACCAAACAGCAAGATTAAGGATTTCAATTGAGGACATCAATTATGGTTTAGCAGATTTTATTGTGGTTGAAAGACTAAAAGAAGGCACAATATTAGGAATGCCATTTTTGATACAGAATAAAATTAAAATTGACGTAGGGAATGGTTCACTCACAAGGCATGGTGACCAAGACACAAAGGAACAAGTCTACCTTTCAGAGAAGTCTGGGAATTGTGTAAGGACTGTAATATCCTTGCCAGTGTATACTACGGAAGAAGTGGAAATTACAAGAAATGATTGGGTTCCAGTAAAAGCTACTTGGACTTCAAACCAGATTAAGCCCAGAGAAGGAAGATATTATGATATGAAACCAGAAGAACTATTGATCGAAGGAGAAGAAAATAACCGAAGAGGGTATAATAAACATTTAAAATATTACCAGGATTAGTAAAATGGAATACAAAAGAAGGCACTATATTAATCAAGAAACTTGTACCAGGACAAATAAGATTTGGAAAAAAAGAAAAAATAGGAATAGCCCATCTAATATTGGATGAAGAGGCCCTCCAGAAATATGACAATAGAGGCTATACGATAAACACACTGGTACAGGGAACAGGAAGACAAGGAACCATTGAGGAGGAATGGACAAAGGAAAAATTAGGAAAAGAAATCACATTTATGGAGGAATTAACACAAGAACAACGAAAAGGAAATAATAGAAGTATTATACAGGCAAAAAGGTGTATTTAGCAAGAATGACTCAGATGTGACAACAACGTCGATGACACCATATAGGATTCGGTTACACGATTATACCCCAATCTACCAAAGGGCAAGAAGATTTGACCAAAGGACAAATGAAGAAATTGAAAAACAGGTTCAAGAATTGTGTCTAAAGGATATTGTGGTGCCGCTGAATGGAGCTCCCCAGTGGTACCTGTTAGGAAGAAGGATGGGACACTTCGTCTATGCATAGACTATAGGCGCATAAACAGAGTAACAGAAGCAGATAGGTTCCCAATGGCCAACATTTCAGAAACAATCTTCTCGTGTCATGGGGTGGAATATTATTCTTGTTTGGACTTGGTCAAAGGATATTATCAGATGAAATTAGAAGAGGATAGTAAGGACTTTACTGCATTTTCTACCGTTAGTGGCCAATACAGATTCAAAAGGTTAAGTTTCGGGCTAAAAAATGGACCAGCAGCATTCCAGAGGGAGATGCAGAGGATATTAACAGGATTTAGCCGAGACAAGGTGGTGGTATATGTGGATGATGTCCTCCTGATATCAAAGGATTTTAAAGAACACCTACAGTTGATCGAACAGGTCCTACAACGGTTCTCCGAAGCCAATGTCAAAATTAAAATCAGCAAGTGCAGCTGGGTTCAAAAGGAAATTAAATTTTTAGGACATATTCTCAGTAGGACTGGAATAAGGAAGCTTCCAGAATTTATGGATCAGGTGGACAAGTTGGAAAGACCAAATAACATAGGAGAACTCAGGCGGTACCTAGGAATGATTAACTTCCAGCGTAAGTTTATTAAAAACTGTTCAGGAGTGGCAGCACCCCTTAGTGCTCTGACAGGAGGAAAAAGGAAGGATAAGATCGAATGGACAGAAGAAAGGATTCAGGCTTTCGAAAATTTAAAGAGACTGATGAAAGAATCTGTAGAGTTGGCATTCCCGGATTTCACAGATGGTAGTCCAAAATTAGAGCTTTATGTAGACGCCAGTGGATTTGGTATGGGTGCAGGTCTATGTCAGCAACAAGGAAAGGAAAAAAGAGTAATAGCTTATAAATTCTCATTCATTCGATGCGTGTGAAAGAAGAGCATCCACCATAGAGAGGGAATTGTTGGCTATCAGGTGGGGAATCAAGAGTTTCCGTCCGTTTTTGTTGGGTCAGGAGTTTATTTTATACACAGATCATCGTCCACTAGTGTACCTCCACACAATGAAGTTAGTAGACAGTAAGTTGGCTCGTGTCTTGGACGACTTAAGCGAGTACAGCTTTCAAATCCATTATTTTCCGGGAAAAGAAAACATCTTTGCTGATACATGGTCCCGTTGTCAAAGGAAACAAGAGGAAGAAACCGATGTCATAAATCTAGAGGCCCTACCAAGAGGTCTAGAAGTAATAAGGTTGGTACCAGGAGGTGCTGATTCCTTGTTTATGAGCTTACAGGAAGTTTTAAAAAGGGAACAATTACAGAAGAAGGACCACCAAGAATTAAGGAAATTCCTACTAGAAGTTTTGATAAACAACAGGAAGATGTATGGGTTAGATAAACAACCCAAATCACTCAAATATTTAAAAACCATCAGTATTTCAGGAAGGGAACCAATCCCAGAAGTATTACTGGCAGCTAGTGATGAGTTCAACTTGAAGATCTGGTTGCATCACGGGACTTGTTGTTCAGTTGTATATATGGGACCCAAAGCAAGGAAACGAGAAGATTTAAAAAGCATTCATATTCAGGTATTAGGAGGTACCCATTTCAATCCATTAAGAGATAATGGTAGGTTCCAGATAAATAAGGATGACACGATAGTAGACGAATTAGCAATCGAAGATCAAGAGGTACCATCTGAGGAAGAAAATGAAGGATTCATGGACAGTGAAGGAAGTGAGGCAGAAAACTTATTAGAACACCCACCAGAAGAGGGACTAGGGGTAAATCTACTAATGAAGGAAAGAGGACACCAGTCTAGGTTAAGCTGCAACCACAAGTTATCAGGAGTTGCATGGCAAGACATTTCCATTGGTGAAACATCTAGGTGTGCCTTTTTAGATACAGGATCTGTTATTAGTTTGGTCCAGGAAGCTGTCATCAGGGAGTTAGAACTATTTGGACTTATTTTGAGGAAATGGAGTGTGGACATCACATTAAATGGAATCACCACCAAAATTGTTGAATGCACCACAGCAGTAGCTATCAGGATAGATACACGCTACAGGAAAACAGTATTACCATTGGTAGTTGTTAAGGATGGGTTCATTCCGGCATGTTTTCTTTTAGGAATGAATTACTTGGTGGAAACAGAAGCGATTCTGGATTTTGGCGAAGGCATCATCGCACATGGGGATGATGAGGATCAGGTTAGTGATGGTTTTTTTGTTAATGTGTATAATGTAATAGCGTGTGATAATAATAGGATTGACAATATCATAACATTGAACGAAATAATGACATTACAGGAAAGATCTCAGGTGATAAAGGAATTGAAGAAGAAGGTTAAGAACAAAAAACAAATTCTTAAGACGGATGTGTCTTTAAAGGAATTTTATAGATATAAAGAAGATTTATTAATGAACGACGCTATATTAGTTAAAAGGATGAAGAACGGCAAGTTGTGTGCTGTAATAGGATTTAAACAAATGGTCAGCTTTTGTGTAGTAATTCACCGAAACATGGCACACATAGGACAAGGAAAACTAACAGACTTGATGGCAAGGTATGTATGGCATCCAAAAGGTCATACTATAATCCAGGAGGTGTGCAGGACATGTCCCACTTGTCAGTTAAATAAGGTAGATCATAAGGTAATATTCCCACCAGTTTGGAAAATCACAGTTGCTAATCCTTTCGAGTTGGTAGCAATTGATGTAATGGCTATGCCAAAAACAAGGAGAGGAAATGTTGCTTGTCTAGTGGCTGTGGACCACTGCAGCAAATGGGTCTCAGTCAGACCACTAAAGGACAAATCAGCCAGAAGTGTCACGGGAGCATTTGAAGATCAGATGTTACCAACATTCTTGAAGCCCCCATACAAGGTTTTAACAGATAATGGGGTGGAATTCAAAAGTAACAGGTTTAGGGACATGCTCAAAAGGTACAACATAGATCATATATTCAGCAGTCCTTATAAGCCATCTTCAAACGGGGCAGTAGAGCGCACAAACCGTACGTTTGCAGAGTTCCTGAAGAACATAGTGACAAAGGACCAGGAGTGGGATGATTGCTTACCCAGGGTGGTTATAATTTATAACAACACAAAACACTCAGAACTTGGAATGACACCAGCCGAGAAACTACTAACTCAAACACATAAGGAGGGAAAGGTGTTGCCGATCTCTATGGAAGAGCAAAGCAAATGGAAGGAAGGACATCCAAACTGGCTCCCTTATGCAGTAGGAGTTAAGGTCAAAAGGAAGATTATTTCGGCAGATCGGTCCTTAGAGAAAAAACTAGGTGAAAGATATGAAGGGCCATTCACGGTTGTCAAAGTAATAGCTGGTGGAATGACATATGATGTTGAGGGTCAAGGTAAAACTATGAGGGTCCACTACGCACATTTAAAAGTATGGGCAGACCCACCAGATTACCTCAGGCAGTATTTTGAGAATGAAGAAAATGAGGTCTATTCACAGCATGAACATAGGATTGAAATAACAACAGAGGATGAATTAGAGGAAGCACCAGCAGGTATTATATTTAGTACGTTCCCGGAGAAAGTAAAAAAGAAAAGAAGGGGTAGGACAGAAACCAAGGAAACATGGGACCTTTTACAATTGGCCATAGGTAAACCAAGCCATAAGAAGGATATAGGAATTCAAACGGAACATTTAGGAGAGGATAAGGAAAC
>JABUQX010028121.1:40000-47500 GCA_015478945.1 Trachelipus rathkii
TATATATATATATATATATAACTCATATATAATAATATAACATAATATATATATATATATAATTAATAATATATATATATATATATATAATAACCTTATATATATATATATATATATTTATAAATGTGTATATATATCATAATAATACTCTATATATATATATATTAACATAATATATATATATATTTATATGTAACTACCTTTCAACAACAACGCTTCTTAATAATAACCATACATATATATATATATATATATATATATATATATATATCATATAAAATATATCATATATATATATATATATATATATATATATATATATATAATATAATAAATTTTTATATTTATTTAAATACTTATGTATATGTTTAAATTCTTCTTATATATATATATATATATATATATATATATAACTTTATATATATATATATATATACTATATATATGTATATATATATATATATATATATATATAAATATATATATATATATATATATATATATATATATATATATATATATATATATATATATAAATATAAATATATATATATATATATATATAAATATAAATATATATATATATATATATATATATATATATATATATATATATATATATATATATATATATATATATATATATATATATATATAATATATATATATATATATATAAAAAATATATAATATATATATATATATATATATATATATATATATATAATATATATATATATATATATATATATATAAATATGTATTTATATATAGCATATAAATAATATATATATATATATATATATAGTAATATATATATATACTATATATATATATATATATATATATATATATACAAAATATATATATCTGAAAAGCACATGTGTATATTATAATATATATATATATATACTTTATATATATATATATATATAACATATATATATGTATAATAATATAATATATACTATATCTTATAACTGCTGCTCAACATCACATATATGTTGGCAGCATATACCTAAATATTTAACCGTATATGCTTATATATATTTATAGCTATATAAATATATACCCTAAAATATTATATATATATATATCTATATATATTTATATATTTCTTTATTTATATATCCCATCCCACAGATATATATAATATATATAACATATATATGTATATACTTATATATATATATAATATATATATATATAACATATATATATGAAATATATATATATGTATATAATATAATAATAATAATGAAAAGTTAGCATAGATATATATATATATATATATATATATATATATATATATATATATATATATATATATATATATTTAATATATATATTTTTTTACACAAAATACATAAATATATATTTATAAATATATATATATATATATATATATATATATATATTTTTTTTTTTTAAATTTGTCACCCCCCCTCCCGGCAGAGCCCTTTTAAGGGGGGGGGGGTTCCCCCCCCCGAGGTCAACAACCAAAAGTAAGAATTACGCAGATGAGCACAGACGCAGGCTTTGAAGTGGGGGAGATTAAATTCAGCAGGAAACACAGAAGATGGAAGAGAATTCCACAGAACAGATGTGGCAGGAAAGAAGGAAGCACCGCAGCGAACTAGCCTGGAGTTACCTACATCAACACAAAACTCATGCGCAGACACAGCACCCCTAGTTCTACGAGGGCGACGTAAAGGTGAAGGTACGCGAGTGATAAGCTCCCTCGAGCACCTGCCGCTGCGGTACCTATAGAAAAGAGATAAAGCGCCAACATCGCGTCGCAAAGATAGAGAGTCAAGGGAACTGGAAAGTACAGAACAGTTTATAAGCCTTTTGGCTTTTGACTCGACCCTATCCAAAAGCCGGGTGAAACCAGAGCCCCCCAGATATGAGAACAGTACTCCATACAAGGGCGGATGAGGCCCTTGTATAGCTGGAGCAACTGAGAAGAGGAAAAAAAGTCTCGCAGTCTAAACAGAACTCCCAGTTTCTTTGAGGCCGCCCTAGCAACCGTTGTGATGTGAGGTTTCCAAGACATTTTTTTGTTTATGTTAAGGCCAAGGATGTTTATATTGTCAACAGGAGAGACGAGAGAACCGTCGAAAGAGATAGGAAAGTTAGAAGGTGTCTTAGAGAGGGAGATTTGTAGAAGTTGAGTTTTTAAAGAATTGAATTTCACAAGGTTCAGACGACCCCACCCGGAAATTCTATCCAGATCAGCGAGAATAGAATCGGAAATATTAAGACGAGAGGCAATTCTAGAAGTAAAAGAGGGAGCAGAATTGAAATGAGTTGAAGAATGAAGGGTCGAGTCATCGGCATATGAGTGAATAAGAGTTAGATATGCAGGTGAGAAGAGTATTAATCAGGGCTGAGCCGGAGCCGGAGCCGGGAGCCGGAACCCTGAGGAACACCACTATTGACAGAAAAGAGGAAGAAGTCGCCCCATCAACCAGCGTATTGAGCGATTTGAAGAAAACTAGACATAAGTAAGCAAAGAGAAGGAGGGAACCCAAAGGAGGGGAGCTTGGAGAGCAGTGACGCGTGCCATACCCGGTCAAATGCTTTGGATATGTCAAACGCCACCACGCAAGTCTCCCTATGTCGTTCAGGGCGGAAAACCATAAATCAGTAAGATAGGAAAGTATATCATACAGTAGACCTCTCCAGGCATAGAAAGCCGTACTGGCGATGGAAAGTGAATGAGATTCCCAGATGATACAAGAAATGAGAGTTGAGGGAAAGAGTTTCAAGATCTTAGATAGAATACAAATTATGAGAGCTATAGGGCGGTAGTTAAGAAGGATCAGAGCAGATTCCTTTTTTACACTTTTTCCTTTTTTTTTTTTTTTTTTATATATATATATATATATATATATATATATATATATATATATATATATATATATATATATATATATATATATATATATATATATATATATATATATATAAAAGGTCTAACCTGATATATAAAATAGGAGAGCCAATACATAATGAGTTCCTTATAACATCTAAACATGTCATGGGAAATCATGATATCATTAGTGTGTTTATTTCAAGCTCAGTATTAAACTTAGATGATATTGTAGATCTTGGAATGAGTTTTATTTAGTTACTCCTTTTACAGGCCAGTTAACTTCTTATAATATGATTTTTATTCAAGCTTATTTTCCACACTTTACATTATAGTAAAAATATACGTTTCCACATTCTGGTATAATTAAATTGTTTTTCGAAAAGTTTAATATTACCTTCATAATCATAATTGTCTTGATCAGTCCAACTTTTCATAAAGAAAAATCTAACAATTTCCTAAACTTTTCCCCAATTGAACTGATGTATCACTTTCCTTACATTATTTCTATCACAACGTACATTCTTCTTCTAAACCCTTAATAGCATATATTCTTTCCAAAGTAGAGCTAGTGTTCCTCATTAATCTATAATCTCATTCTATCTCTGTCAAACTAACTAATTTATCACACTGATCTTACAGTTGCTCTTTATGTGTTTTGACTTTTGGGGGAAATGAACTAACATGCTTTGCTTGTGACATTATAGAAATCTAATGATTCACATTAAGGGTAAATATATAAATTTAAATTTCTCTTATATCCCCTTATTCTTTATGGATAAAATATTTTTCTTTTTATCAATTATTTCCTGTTTACCCTATTTCCAAAAGGAAGATAGCAATACAATGAAAAATGGTGAATTTTAGTAAAATATCTTTATCTTAAAATTTTATAAAAAACTTGCAACTACCTTTCGACAAGGTATATGTTTATTGCACAAGATCTTATTCAACTTCATATTTTAATTTATATTCTTATTCTTATTAATAATTTTTCAGACTTGTAAATGTTTAAAAAAATATTTTTGATTGAAAATTCCTAAAAGAGAAAGTGTATAAAAGAGACATAAGTATATCTGTAAATTTGAAATTTGAATTACGATTAATGTGAATATGAAATTACATTAAATAATGCCCCGTGTGAGATATAAGGAGTACAAAACACATATATTAGTACGATCCACTTGTAAATATTGAAAAATTAATATATTTTTACTAAAATAACATTTAAGTGAACTATAAATTGTTCTTTAATATACTATTGTTAAAGTATATGAATAGAGTAGAATAATGGAATGACCCAAAAAACTTTAATTAATTTAACTTTAGTTGAAAAAAAAATCTTTAATTTTATTTATTAATATTTTTTACATTTGTCAATTACTCACTATTATATGCTCATTATATATATAGTATAGAGTGATTTTTATTAATAATATATATATTATTCTCTCTCTCTCTATCGTCTCTCTTCTATTCATTCTCTTTACTCTCTCTTCACTATATATATATATAATATATATATATATATATATTATATATATAGTATATATTTATTTATTATTATGTATATATTATATTATAATTATATAATATATAGTATATATATATATTATATATTAATATATATATTATTTTATTATTTATAATTATATATATTATTTATAATATTATATATTATATATATATATATATAATAATATAATAATATAATTTAATTAAATTATAATATATATTAATATATTATATATTTAATAATATATAATTTATATTAATAATATATATATATATATATATATATATTAAAAAAATATTATTATAATATTATATAATAAATATATAATATATTAATAATATATATATAGTAATATAATATTATTATATAATATATTAATATATATTAATATAATTATATATTAAGTAATAATAATATTAACAATAATATAATATATATATATATATAATATATATTATTTAATTATATATATATAAATATATAATATATATTAATATATTAAATATATATATATAATATTTATATATATATATAATATTATATATATTATTATATATATATATATATATATATTATATAATTTATTAATATATATATATATTATATTAATACTATATTATTAATATATAATACTATATATTATATATAATACTATATTATATATATATAATATATATATATATAATATAATATATATAATATATATATATATTATAATGTAATATATTTATTAATATATCCTGAAGAAGTGTTAGAGATTGTAAGGATATTTTGACAGATTTTTTAAGTATTTATGCGATTTTGGTGAGGTCTAACGTGAAGTAAGAAATGTTCAATTGAAAATCATGAGAGATATCCAAAATAAATCGATAAATACGAAGTAGAATACGTTAACTGAGAGATATTCTTAAGAAAATACATATAATAACAATATTTCAAACACGTAAATGTAAACAATACATAAAGCAAAAATATTGTTAAAATTTCGATATATGATATTTTCGATATTTTATAAATCCGATTATATTTAGATATATTATTAAGTCCCAATATAATATATATATATTATATATATATATATAATATATATATATTATATATATATATATATTAATATATATATATATATATATTATAATATTAATATTAATAAATATATAATTAATAATATATATATATATATATATATATATATATAATATACTATATATATATTAATATTATATAATTAATTAAATATTAATATAATATATATTAAAATTTAATTATAATATATATATATATATAATAATTATTATTATATATATATATATTTATATTATATTTAATAATATAATATATATAATATTTATATATATTATATATATCCTCCAGTAATTATTAGTATCATAGATAGCAATACACTTATAATCTAGGGGTCAAAATTTCAGTTTATGAAAAAGTACCAAAAATGTTATTAAAACATAACATATAAATAATAAAAAAATTAAAAGAAAGTTCTTAAACAAAGTAATAAAGGATCATATAATAGTTATTTTATTATAATTATTACAACTATGGAGCAAGTCAATGAATGTATTGTTATAACAGATTATTTATTTATAGCGTTCTTTAAACACACACAATGAGTAAGGTCAAGTTGTATATATGTATTTATACAACTATAAGTATTACTGAGTTTAATATACTATACCTAACTATATATATATATATATTATATATATATTATTATATATTTATTATATTAATATATAATAATATATATATATATAATTAATATATATATATTATATATATATATATATAATATATAATATATATATTATATATATATATATATATAATACTTATCCGATCTCCCGTTCCATGTGGCCCGTTAAGTAACTTGTCCATATATATATATATACTATATATATATAATATAATAATATATATATATAATTATATTATTATATTTAATACTCAGATGTTGTAATGATATTTCATATAAAAAGAAAAAAATATAAAGAAAAAAATGACTACATACTGTATCAAAAGAACTATTTAAGGCGTGATTAGTTGAGTGGTCCTCAAGAACTGATCGATATTATATAATATTAATATAATTTCTATATATCTAGTGGTTAATGTGAAGACGACAAATATTATTTATATAAAAGTGTGAGTTTGAGACTCCGTTAATATATTAGGTTATGGTTTATTTAGGTTAAGTTTGTATTATGAGATAAATAGGTTGGTTAGGTATTGTGATATAGGTTAGGTTTAAGGTATTTATTAAGGTAGATGTATTATACCCAAAAATATATTATAATTGTAATTTATACTCATACTACTATAATATTATATTATATAAAATATTAATAGATATACATATGAGTTATAATTATTTAGAGGTGTTAAGTTTCCGTCTCTCTAGGTGTAGTACTACACTCTCTATACTTATATAACTTTCACCTCATAAGTATAGATGGGAATCATTTAGATAATTATAATATATAAGAATAGGTAAATATACGATAATTATAGAATAAGTGCACAGACATTCAATTATATATCTACTCTCTTGTCTCTAATATAATAATAATTATTAAGTATATATATATATATATATATATATATATATATATAATATATATTAATATATATTATATTAATATAATTAATATATATATATATATATATTTAAATATATATATATATTAATAATATAAATATATATTAATAATTATAATATATATATATAGTATATTATATATATCAGGGGCGGCTCGTGGCTTGGTTGCAGGTTTGCGCAACCACCATTTTATATCTACAACTTAGCAAAGTATTTAGTGTGATATGTACAACTATATTATTATTATTTATTTATATTTACTTAATTTTTTAGTATGTAGATTAATATATAAAGAATTATAATTTGCAATTCATTATTTTAAATAACTCCAATGAAATATTATTATGATTGAAAATAAATATAACTGATCAATCAAATTTTAGTTAGTCAAAATGTCAAACCAACATGATTGTTGCAGACACTTTAACTAAACAAATGCCCTTATATACATTTTTGAGTAGAGAAAATGTGTGTGAAAATAATTATAGACCGCGT
>JABUQX010028122.1:0-2500 GCA_015478945.1 Trachelipus rathkii
TATTATTATTATATTATTATTATTCATACATTATTATTATTATTATTAATCATTATGATTAGTAGTAGTAGTAGTAGTAGTAGTAGTAGTAGTTAGTAGTAGTAGTAGTAGTAGTAGTAGTAGAGTATAAACATAGGATTACACTATTGAAAATATTAGTTGAGTAGCAGTGGTATTGATAGTTATAGTAATAAAAATGGAGCACTTAAAAGTTTTACCTCATATATATAATATATAAGATATATATATATATATATTATATAATATATATATATATATATATAATATATATATATATTATATATATATATTATATATATATAATATTATTATATATATATATATATATATAAAATATTTAAAATAAACTTTAAAATAAATGAAAATACTCTCTCGCATTTATATTGAAGAAATGACAACATCAAAAATGTAACTAACACATGCCAGAGGGCAACCATTATACAACATTTTTAATGAGTAAATTCTTACGTAGCATCTCGCTATTTCGATTTGGGCACAATAGTCGCCTCTTTTCATGAATTGAAAATTAGCATTATGTTATAGCGATGATTCTACTTTGTTTCAATTTTACAAAACTTTATATTATTATGTAAATTTTTCATTCATTAGCAATTTTTGCAAAAAAAAAATTAAGAGACATTTTATCGTAGCATTATGATATTTGTAAAGGATTTGACGTTTCAATAATGTAACTCGTGCTAAGCACCAGAGCTGCACGAGTTGTAGGAGTGTTCTGATATATATATATATATATATTATATATAATATATATATATATATACTATATATATATATTATATATATATATATATATATATATATTATAATATATATATATATATATATAATATATTATATATATATATATATATTAAGTGGATGTTGAAAACATACAAAAGTTGTAGTGCAGATTTGAAACAACTTTATTTTGGTGCTCACTTCAGATACAAACTGAAATGTGTTAAAAGTAAGTTCTTCAAGATTTGTTTTCATACCCCAACTTTACCTTGAATCTTTTTTATTTAAAAACAAAAATATATATATAGCCAGATATACAGTATAGCTTAAATATCTTTACATTCTTACATGCTAAACAACCTGCATAGTACAAAATCTCATAGAAAATAAGATTTTCTGTACTGAAGGTATTTCGATTCGAGAATGTTTGGTTAGTAGTATTGCACCATGTCGAGAAGTATGACCAACGACCCTTTAGAAACAGCGGAAACATCTTTGACATTTCTTTCAACATCGACCGAATGACAAGGATACTTTGGTAGGAGAATTTGTTGATTACTAACCAAAATATCATCACTAATATCATCAAGAAGAGGTGGGGGGGTGATAGGAGTACTCCCCCAGTCTATCAGTTCCATGTAGGAAGTGGCGTTGAGATTGACGTTTAGCTGCCTTTTATCAAAGCAGCGAACTTGCACATTGGTGGAGGAAATTTTCTTTCTTGCTTGAAGAATTTGTTGACATGAAAATCTTCTTATTGTTTCCCGTTCATCTGCAACACCAGCTAGCAACAAGTTTTTCTGGATGACAAAAATAGGAGTTGTTTAGGAGCACTGGAGAAATGATGTTCTGTTCCTCAGGAGAAAGTTTTTGATACTGTGATACCATAAAGTGAAAATTCTTTGCACCATCTTGACAGAAGGGATGGGGAGCGGATATAGAACCATATGGGGGCATAGAAGTTCAGTACGAATCCGAATCATACCAAACGCCTCAGATCATCAGATGCGGATTCTGTTGAAACGTACAATCGAAGCAGTCTGTTAGCTTTAGTTAGCCACCTTGCATGGCTGAAGGCACCCGCTGTTGCAGTTTTCAAATACGCATATTATTAATGATCTGCCATTTTGTACCCTTGCTGAATTAATAAACAGATTTTTAGTAAATACAGCTGGTCAGAACTTAGATCTTTTTTAACTGTTTCAGGAACATCAACTACAGAGCCTGGAATTGGTTGAAAATTAATGATGGGTTTGGTCTGAGGATCAAATGAGAGCAGTTTGGTTATAGGTCCTTGTGTGACGATGGGCCAGTTGTCTTCCCATCAACAACACTAAATAACTTCCTGAGTGGCAGTTCATTAAAATGCAACATGCATATGAGCCATTGAAGTGGTCTCTTAAGATGTAACTCCAACAGTGTGATTATTCCATTCTTGTTACCCGTATTCACAGGAGTTCCATTGCAAATCACTGCTCTTAAAGTCTCTGTAGATCTTGTTCGTTCAATAATACCCAGAATTTCATTAAATACATCTCGAGATCTTCCTGAGTTAGGACTAACTTGATCGATGTAACATGCATCTGGAAATGACACTAGCACGTAATGTTCTTCTCTAACTTTTCTACGCATACCTCCAGTATCGACAAGTGTTTCATCTATTTTTCCCATCGAAACCAATGCAGACCATACCTCTGTGTTGCAGCAAATGCTCCTCTGACTGTTTGTCTCTCCAGTATTT
>JABUQX010028122.1:12500-36505 GCA_015478945.1 Trachelipus rathkii
GATCGCCGGCGAGGACAAGGTAGGCCCAGGGCCACGACACCCGTGAAAGATCGATTTATACGTTCTGGCGTGCATTACGAGAGCGCAAGCACAACGGCACGACATTTCTACAGAACAACTGACGAAGGTAACACAACACCCGGCTGTGAGTGACAATACAAGCGTCGACTCCTTGCGGAAACAAATTACCAGTCCCCGGAAGGCCTGCATTAGGTCCACCGCACCACTACGGCACATCGAAGGGTGCGACTGGCATTTGCCCGAGGACACATCCATTGGACGGTCGACGATTGGGCCAAAAAGTTGCTCTTTACGGACGAGTCAAGAGTGTCTCTGTACGCCTCGGACAGGCCATGCTAGAGTATACCGACGACCGACGGAGAAGTTCGCCCAGTGCATGTGCTGCAGGTGCCACCGTTTGGAGGTGGGTTGTTATGGTCTGGGGAGCATCTTTTATCGGGGCCTACAGATTGCACACTGTCGATGAAGGGCACTCTATACAGCCGTAAAGGTAAAATGTATCACAGACATCCTGCGAAATCAAATCGCTGCCATATGCCCCCACATCGGTGACTTTTCATCCTAATGCATGACAATGCAAGACCACACAAGAACCAATGTGTGAACGGTTACCTTAGGACGGTTTCAAATTACGCGCGTTGAGTGGCCAAACATTATTGTCCGGACCTCAAACCAATCGAACATTTGTGGAATATCTTGAAGCGTCGGATTCCGACAGACATGCAACCAATCCACGGATCCTCCCGGACCTGCGACAGGCACTGCACGACGTATGGGATCAAATCACTGTCCAGGACATTCGCCCACTCATTCGAGAGCATGCCAGGGACGGTGTTCAGGCAGTCACCCATGCCAGAGGGGGTCATAACGGCATTGAAGACAAAACCCAACGCCCCCTGCGGCCGTCGCCGTACATACCAACAATGTGTGTTTGCAGTAGGGTTCCTACTGCGAGAGCCTTTGGTTGCACCTTGGCCTCACACTCTATCAACCTATGGTTCTGGGAAGGAATCCACCATGTTATTGTCATTGTCTAATAAAGTGTCTTCGCGTTCTACAACCTTTTCTACCCTTCCTTCGCCACGTACCTTGTGGTGCGTTAATTTTGACGAGTAGTAATATATAGGGTTCGGCAGCCAATTCTTGTGGGTTTGAGTGGGGGTAGATGAAGGTATTGGTGGTGCGAACTGCGAAGGGGAGAGAGTTGGTCTCATTGGCTTCTCTAGATATGGAAGTTTAGTTACAATGGAGTGGTGGACCCCATGAGTATCATGCGTTCGCTATCGAGACATTTTCAGAAATAACGATTCAGTGATAAAGAACACATCAATTTCGTTTACATTTTAATGTTACTCCTCGTAGCCCAATTCCATCTCGGAACACCATACTTTTGTGGGTTCAGAACTTTCGAATCACAGCTTTCGGAACAACAAGGACAAGAGGGAGGTTTCCCAGGAAGGCGAGGATACCTGCAAAAATCGAAGCTGTACGAGTTGCGTTTGAAAGGAGCCCGAGGCGATCAGCTATATGCTATGCTCTGGCTCTAAGGATGTCCAATAGCGGTAGGGCTGTTCGACGGATTCTTCATGAAGACTTTAACTTTCACCCGTACAAATTTGCGGTAGTTCAAGAATTACAGGAACAGGATTTGGCAAGTAGGTTGGCTTTTGCTGAAGCTATGTTAGTAATGCTCAATGAAGACTCAAGAATTTACGAAGACTCACGAATTTACGTGTTGACCTCGGAAGAAGCCCATTTCCACTTTAACGGTTGTGTTAATAAACAAAATTTCCGTTATTAGTCCCTAACTAACCTACAAGAACTTCATCAATGCCCTCTGCACAGAGAAAGGATAACCGTCTGGGCTGCGCTCTGTAAGTCAGCTGTCATATGGCCCTATTTTTTTTTAGGAGAAGGGCTGTACTGTGACGGTTACTTCCGAGCGCTACATAACGATGATCCGTGAATTCCTTCTCCCAATGTTACGTCGCCGTCAAATTCCTCTTAGGAGGGTTTGATTTCAGCAGGATGGGGCAACTGCACACACTTCACGGGCGTGTATAGCCCTGTTAACAGAATCATTTCCCGGTAATCTCCCTCCGGGATGATATTCCATGGCCGGCAAGTTCTCCAGACATGTCCCCTGGGAAAGGTTTACCTTGACAAGTCACGAACTTTGGCAGAGCTGCGAGAAAATATTGAAAGAGAAATCCGTGCGATACCTCGGCACATCTTGGAAAGAGTGATGACAAACCTCGCCAACCGACTCGAGCAGTGCAGGGAAAATGGTGATCGTCATTTACTTGATGTAATTTTTGTTTCATAATGGTAATGTTAACTTTGTTTGAGTCATCAGCAGCGAAGCTGCTATTATTCTGTTAAATAGTATATTATAAAAATATATATGTTTTTATTGCTCATTTTCACCCACTTTGTTTCAAAAACAATACAGTCTTAATTACTGTAAGTCATGTTCACAAGTGTGAAACCTAGATATATATGTATATATATATATATATATATATATATATATATATATATATATATATATATAGCATATATATGGATATATATGTATATATATAGCATATACTTATATATATATATATATAATATAATATAATATATATATATATAGATATATATATATATATATATATATATATATATATATATATATATAATATATATATATATATATATATATATATATAATAATAATATATATATATGTAACATATATATATATATATATATATAATAACTAATAATAACTATAATAATATATATATATATATATAATATATACTATATATATATATATAAACAAATATGGACATTTTTCTTCCTATTGATCGCCTTGTTTCCCAAACAAAGGGTTACTTCTTTGGGAAATGTCAAAAATTTATGCAGAATACAGTAAATAACAAGTAGTAAGAATGATACAGTAGATTTGACGTCAGTCTCACGTCACAAGAATATATTTATTTATTTTTAGGTACAAATTTTTGAATGTGTTTTATGTCTATGTGACCAGAAACTTGCATATTAGTATAATTAATATTTGTTATATATATGTATATATAATAACAACAATAATATATATAACATATATATATTTTGAAATTCTTCAAAGATAAATATAATTATGAGCGGATAAATCTCTTTATATCTTTTATATGTTCTACATGTATGTAATATATATATATATATGTATATATATATATATATATGGACTGTGAGCAGGTGCCATCTAAATCTTGGCAACATCAGGAAGAATTGAATTTTAGAGGCTTTTTAGAACACCTTCTGCTGGAAGTTTTATTAGTAAGAAAAAAAAAATGTATATTATTCGATAGATTACCGAATGTTTACTGCTCTAACATTGGTATAAACATGCATCTTCGTATAGTTGAAGGTTATGATTTCACAGTGGCAGTCAGCTAGCTGTTACGGCTGACTATCTGACCGTATTCTCCGCTGGGAACTCTCAGATAATCATTAGCATTTGGCCGCCAGGCTGCTATATATATATATAATATATATATATATATATATATATATATATATATATATATATATATATATATATATATATATATATATATATATATATATAACACTCATATATATATCCCATATATATATATATCCACTCAACCTTTGCCCCCCCTTAAATGAAATCCTGCCTACGCGTATGTATATATATGAAAGCTTCTAAGAGAGTGGGTGATCATAGGCAACTTCTGAAATTTTCACTACCTCAGTTGCTTGTTCTGTATAGAGTATGGAGTATGCATCGCATAACTAGGGTGATTCCACACACATAAACACATAAACACACACATACAGTTCTTGATAAGTTGCAGTTTAAGGCTTTCGACTTAACTCTCCTACTCTCACTCCAATTTCTCTTTTAAGTAGTCGAGCTGCTGCATCACTCTCTTTATAGTATCGTTATTACAATGGAAACTCTCTCTCTCTCTCTCTCTCTCTCTCACCCTAGACTTACCCATTATGCTCAATCTTTCATGTACTCCATTGTTAAAGTCTGAAACACACTTCCTCCATCTATTTTTCAATTTATTTGACTTGCACACCTTCTAACATAGTGTATCGTGGCATATCGGCCTTTGATTTGACCTTGGGTTCTCGTTCACCCTAACTCAGGGGGAATTCGGTAGGCCTCCCTCCGGCCTTTGTCAAGTCAACGCACAGGGTGTCTGATACCCAGATCAAAGATTAATCCATATTTTACCCAAATCTCGTCTACAAATAGCGAAAGAATATTAGTGAGACATTTTAGAGAAGATAGTTCAAAATGGTCGACAGGGAAAACGATCGACGGGTCAAATGGTCGACATTTGTAAAAAAAAAATTTGGTTATTTAGAGTTTCTCTTACGAATCAAACAAAACTTGACTTAACTTAACCTAACCTAACCTGACCTAACCTAACCTAATCTAACGCCTGCGGCGGGCTGTACGAGAAATTATTTTGATGTTGTGCCGACCATTTGACCTGTCAACCATTTTCCCTGTCGACCATTTGAGCCAGTACCCTCTCTAACGAATTCAACAAAACTTAACTTAACCTAACCTAACCAAACCTAACTTAAACTAACAACATAACTTAGCCTAACCTAACCTAACCTAACGAATCCAACCTAACTTAACTTACCCTAACCTACCCTACCTAACATAACTTAAACTAACCTAACATAACTTAGCCTAACCTAACCTAACGAATCCAACAAAACTTAACTTAACCTAACTTAAAGTCTTAAACTAACGTAACCTAACCTATCCTAACGCGCGTTTGTAGGGGAATTTTTTTTTTATCTCGTGTCGACCATTTGACTGTCGATCATTTTTGATGTCGATCATTTGGTCTAGTCCCATTTTAAATAGAAACGATATCATACATAAGCCGTATGACTCAGTATTATATTTCTCATATATAATATTGTTCATAAAATAAACTTTATTCTCAAAGTGTACGACAATCACAATAGCACAAAGTCGAATAGATAAGAAAACATGGAAAGAAACTAGTTCAAGTTCATTTATTGCTACTTAAATTATATATATATTATATATATATATATATATATTATATAATATATATATATATATATATATATATTATATACTATAATTATATATATATATAATATTATATAATCATATATTATATATATATATATATATATATATATATATATATATATAATATATATATATTATTATATATATATAATATATATATATAGATATATATTAATATGATATTATATATATATATATATATTATAATATATAATATATTATATATATATATATATATATATATAATATATATATATATATATTATATATATATATATATATATATATATATATATATATATATATACTTATATTATATATATATAGAACTACACTACTAATTATGATCAGTAAACAGCACTGAGCAGTGATTGATGCGGCTCTTAACTGGTAATCTCTGATAGTTTTTGAGATGTACCTAATATTCGGTCTTTCCTTAACTTGTAATTTTTTTTATTTTTTCCTTATATTGCCTCCCATTGTGCTTATGGTGTGTAGGGTTTACCATGCCACTCCAGTGACTAATGATTCGCCTTCTCTTTTGCGTTCATATCCACACTCCTCCTCCAGACACCATCTTATATCCACAGATCATTTACACACACTTATATCCACACTCATCTTCTAGACATCTCACAGACATCCCTATCCCTTATATCCCTATGTGTGGGGGAGAAAGAATTGCCCACAACGTATGTTGTGTGTGTCGTATGCGACTAAATGGACGATGGTAGTTGGGTTGGCTGCCCACTACCACCTATCTTTTGATAGGAATGTTAATGCATGCCTCGGATTCCAGAGCATGTGAACAACCTTACGCCCAGTCTGGGAAAAGGTGGGTGATGATGATGATATTGCAAAACTCTTTGGCCTTTGTCCTCCAACCACTTTCTGACTATCATTTTAAGATTTCCCGGCCGCGGACCTATTTATTTTAACTTACACTTTCTTTTTTTTAAAAAAAGAAAAACAATAATCTCTATGATTATTTTTATTATCTTTTTCTGGCACTGATAAAAAGTCACAATCTTGCTTCTTCTCCTCTCTCTCTCTCTCTCCCTTCTCTCGTTTCTTCCATAGTCGTCTTACCTTTCATTAAAGCTTAACTTTTCACTCGAGTCTTTGCATTCAATTCTTCCACTTTCGACGATTCCAGAGCTACTCCTCTTTCTCAACCTCATCTCAACTTATTTATGCTTAACGTCGTAATTTCTTAAGAAGTCAATTCTGCTCCTAAAGTTTTTTAGGTAAGAGTATGACCATGACGGTTTTCCTATTGTGGTTCTTAAAACTTATGATTAGGAGTATGAACCACTTGGTAACTTATTTGTTTCTATCTATCCACTTTGAAACTCCTTCCTGGTGGAATCCTGCATTCAATCAGCTTCTCAAAAAAGGGGGATAACTCTCAACACTGTTATTCAGTATTTATTATTCTCTTCGTAAACTTTCCACTCATTTCCGTTCCGATCGAACTACAGTAGTACAGTAGTTGCTGTAGACGGTTATCTTTCATATGTAAATATAGCGGTGGTGTTCCTAAAGTTCTGTTCTATCTTCTACTCTCTTTATTTTTAATTAATGACTTTTATTTGTCATTTCATCACATACTGACCAAGATTTCACTTCAGCTTAAATCAAAGGTTAAGAAATAATAATAACGTCACATTAGTACTACAGCATTGCATTTAATAAGGAAAATATTGATCAAAAAACTGTTGGTACAAGAGAATTTCCAGGATGCTCAAAGCAACACTTACAAAGCGGCGTGTCTAAAATATGGCATATGCCCCCTGGGCACCATCTTAAGGGTAGTTTCTATTATTAATTGCAGTTAAGTGGGTTAACTCCCAAATTAGAAGGAGTAATGAAGGGCCATCGGCATAGGAGTGAATTAATGAAAAGTAGAAAATGAGTTAGGATAGGACAGAACCTTGAGGAACACCACCATTATTGGATTTAAAGGATGAACGGTGACCGTCTACAACAGCTGCTACAGAACAACCAGAAAGGAAATCAGAGGACAGATACCGTAAGAGGAAAGTTTAAAAATCAAAGCTTTTTGACAGATGTTAAATCTTGAAACCGAAGGGAGTTATGAGGCTTAAAGCAAGCAAAAACGGTTTAACCTCCTCCCCCCCAAAAAAAAAGATAATCGAGACCCTCATAACTTAAAAATTGTCATGGAAATTCCCCCCCCCCCAGAAAAATAATCGAGACCCTCATAACTTTAAAAACTGTCATAGAAAATTTATATTTGCACAAGTTAGGGTGACAACACAATCTCATAGAACAAGTTGTATAAATAACATAGTTAGAGTGGTGGAATCATTTTTGCTATTTTCTCCTAAAATATCTCGCTATGAAAATAATTTTGAAAATATTAATGTTTTCTATGATTTCACTTGACATTGAGTCAGTGAAAACTTTCAAAAAATTTAGTTTATAAATGCATTAACTTCGTAAACTCAATAATACCAACCACAGCAGAAAACTTAATTTTTAAAGAAAAACCAATATGATCCTTTTAATTTTCAAGATCTTACTTAAATTGATACTATATTAAACAATAATAATAATAATAATAATAATAATAATAATAATAATAATAAATAATATATATAATAATAATAATATAATGATTAATGAATTTCAATATCAGCATTTATTTCAATGTATGAATTTGTTGCTTTTTCAAGCCTTCTGAAAGTATTTCTTTCTACAGAAGAAATTTTCTTTAATATTATCCTAGAATAAAATAAAACTATTTTTTTAATTTTAGTATCGATCCTTCGTCCGTGTACTTCGGACATTTTAAAGGAATAATTTTATTTTTTTTAGATTTTAACAATTTTGATAAAATTAATATTGTATAAACTAATAACAAAAATAAATAAATAAATAAAATTAACAATTTTAAAAGTAAAAAAGTTTACGTGTATCGACTTTTTTTTGTAATTTAAAGATGTTTAAAAACTTGATATTTCATTATATTTTGTTTATATTTTGCAATTCATAATAATTAATTTTAATGAAAACGAAAACGATAAGCTCATATTATAAAACTGAAAATATTAGTCAGAAAAAAAGAGGAAGAAAACAAATTAAAATTAATCTTAAGAGAGCTTTTTAATTTTAAGAAAGGAAAAGGCGGGAACAAGCTTGCATAAAGCCATTGAACTGAGCTCGTGCTGCTTACCCGTGAGCGTTTTTTATGGGGGTGGAGGTAGTAACGTTGGTTACCGATTCAATGGTTCTGAAAGTGGATGTAACCGCTGCTTATATCGGATACACAACGAATACCCTCAACATGAGAATGTCGCAACATAAGTATAAGCCATGAAAAGTATTTCAACATTTTAAAAAACACAAAAATCCCGATAACAACGTAGAAGAATGCTTCACCATCATAAGAAAAAATAATTTTTATGAATTGCGCCTCGGGGAATCATTGTTCTTGAGGAAACATAAGTGATAAATTTAAAATATAATGAAACGTCCATTTTTTAAAACATCTTTAAATAACAGAAAAGTCAATGTACGTTAAGTTTTCTAACTTTTACAATTATTAAATTTAGTTATTTATTTATTTACACGATATTTATTTTATCAAAATTGTTAAAATCTAAAAAATAAAATTATTCCTTGTAAATGTCCGAAGTATACGGACGAAAGCTCAGTACCGTAATTAAATCAATAGTTTTATTTTATTCTAGGATAATATTAAAGAAATTTTTTTCTGTAGAAAATACTTTCAAGAGGCTTGAAAAAGCAACAAAATCATACAAAAATAATAATAATAATTTTTTCTTTCTTTCTTTCATCCTCCCCCACGGTTTCCCACAGATTAGGAGAAGGTTTAGCAGAATTGTTAAGTAGAAGAATATGACAAAAGTCAAAAAGAAAGCACCCCATACCCTATCCTCATACCAAGTGCGAGCCCGTCGCAGTCAAAATCAAGCTCCTAGATAGGGACCGACCGGGGTGGGAATTTTACCGGGGCCGGGGTGCTCTAGTATTTAGCCGGGCCGGGGTTAGTTAAAATTAGAGAATGCTAGTCAAAACACTGAACAGTCTTAAAAACTTCAGAATTAAAACTAAATATATAATTTCAATTAATTATAATGTTAAATTATAGCCAAACGATATTATATTGACATGTATGTGTACATTAAAATAAATATTGTTCGAGAAGAAGATTTTGAGAAAAAATTGATTTTCTAGAAGAAATAAGTTGTATAAATATATATATAGTATATATATATATAATATATTATAATATATATATATTATATATATATAATATATATATATATAATATTATTATAGATATAAATAAAAAATATAATAAATATATATATATATAATATATATATATATATATATATATATATATTTATATATATATTCTTTCTCTCTCTTCTTTCTCAGCTTCCTCTTTGCCCCAAGATGGGGGGTAAGGTGCTGTGTGCTGTACAATGAATCGAAACAGAAAAGCAGTAGAGAACATGACCAACTGTCGAAAAGAAAGCCCACCCTTACCGTCCCCCCTCTGTACATTAATTAGTGAGAGCTAGTCACAGACAGAAAAATCCACCCTAAGCAGTCGACGAGACGGCGACGGACCTTCACTATGGTAAAGTCGTCAATGTACAGGGTTCATTCCCTGGCCCTAGGTGGGCCACACATGGCCCCCATACAAAACCCGCCTTCTCTCCTATCATGCACCTTTATTTCTCCCGCTCTGCCAAACTCAACATTTCTCTCCTTCAGACATGTTCGTTACCGACTCAATTCCACCTTCCTCTCGGCTCCCAGCGGTCGGTTCCAACACACGTCTCCACTATATCATCGCTTAAGCAAACGGCTTATCATTCATCCTTCCACATGACCAACCATCTCAACAATACTTTCATTCTATTCTCTCATTTACCCTTTCTTCACACCACACAACTCTCAATACGTTCATTCCTCACTTTTATTAATTTATTCACACTGGATATCCACGGTCTGTTATCTGAACACGATTTGACTTTAAGATTAACTTCTTATTCAGACCATAGTCCCGTCACTACCATACAATAGAACGGGTAATCAACATACCCTCATGGTAAGACCCTCCAATCGCACTCAAGACTTAGTCCCTTACATTCACCAACGATGTTAATTTGCACTCAGCAACCTTGCCCTGCCATTCAACAACTTTCTTACTAACTCTGCATCGTCCGTTCCTTCTCCATCCAACACATACCTAAATATTTAAACTCAGACAACCATAACTTTAGTCCTATCTACATACACTTTCTTCTACTGAGGACTGTCCTTCGAACTCACGAACCTAACATACTCTTATCTACGTTTTACTTTCAAACCCTCCTTTAACATATCCTGCCAAATCTCTCTACTCAATCTCCAAATGCTCTTCAGATTCGCCACAGCAAAACCAAATCATTCCGCAGTATAATAGGTAAGAGGCACCCTCCACTCCCTCTCATTCTCCATCATTCCTAACACCCCATTTCCTGCCATCCACACCTCGAATTCTTTCATACCCATCCATATACAAATTGAATAACAATGGAGACATAACACAACCCTGTCTCAGCTCCGCTACTAATCCTAAAGCCATACCATTGCACACCATTATCTTACACACGCTTCACTATGTCATACACATAATTTCGATTCCATTCAGACGCCTACCACCATATTAATATATATATATATATATATATATATTAATATAATATATATATATATATTATATATATATAATATATATATTATAATATATATATTATATATATTATATATTATATTATATTATAGTCGTATATATATATATATTATATATATAATTATATATATATATAATATATATATATATATATTATATATATATAATATAATATATATATTATAATAGTATATATATATATATTATATATATATACTATATATTAATATACATACGAAATAATTTGAAAAAAGAGATTTCGAAAAATATTTTGAATTTCTTGAAGATATTTACTTTAAATAAATAAATACATTAATATTTTAACAATTATATTTATTTCCTTTCCGAATTCGTTTGATATATTTCAAATTTCGAATATTTTTATGGTAAAAACTCGCTAGAATAACAAATTTGCCTCAATTTTAATTTGTGAAATCATAGTAAATACAAAAAAAAAATTGATTATTTAGGTATGTTTAATATTTTGCAATCAATTTATAACAAGGATAAAGGATTAAAATATATTCTTTTTATTTTTGTTTGATTTATGCCCTCTATAATTTAGTGTAAATTTTACAATTAACCCGTTGCCTGATTTTTGGTCCGGGGCCGGGCCCCGGATCGGTTCCTACTCTAAGCTTTACAACACAGCGACAGACCCTACTGTGATATCTCGTAAAAAAAAAAAAAAAAATGATAAGTGATAAATAATAATAATAATAATAATAATAATAATAATAATAATAATAATAATAATACGCACCTCCAGGTATCATGAGAAGAAGGGGTAGGGAGTGATAGGCCTGAAGAAATGGGCTCTCTGGAAAACATTGAACCAGGGGGCGGACCAGACATACTCGTAGGAACAACTCCTGGGTGGTGGAAGGAAGGTGTGTTGGAAACAGAATGACCCGGTGGAGGACCCCCGGCACCATAACGAAGACTGGAAAGACCGGGAACAGAGGGACTCATGTGCGACCCCATAAAGGTTGCTTCAAGACGATGAGATGGCCCTGCACCGCCCATTAATGAAGATCCAAGATCTGGAGGTCTAGGAAGAGATGAATATAATCGTGATGAACCAACTGGTGGAGGAGGAGGTCCACCTCCAGATCTTAAAATATCACTTCCTGGAGGCATCTTGACACTGGCCTTATCTTGACCTTGCTTTTGTTGGTCATAAAAAATTTCCCACGCAAGGCGGACATGCATCGAATTCCAACGACCCGTTTTCTGCAACGACAATAAATAAATAAATACATAAATTAAATAATAAATAAACACATTTTGCAAAGTAGAATTAAAATACACAAACTCTTTTCCCTCACATCTATGCTTTTAACTTATTTTATTACAGCTTTCACCAACATTAATATCATCACTCATTCCAAATTACCTTACCTTAGAACAAATCGATCAAAACAACTATCTATTAATTTACTTTCAACTTCAACAATCTGCAGGCAAAATTAAGAAAACACTTCATAATACAGTCTTTTTTCCTTAATTTACATATTTACCTTTTTTCATAATTTTCTAGGTATTATTTCAAGGTGGGAAAAGTTATCAAAAGGTATGTCATTCGCGAAATACAACTTTAATTTTCATTTTTATGACTCGATTCTCATTACCTGTCCATATTATTATTTTTTTTTTTTTTTGACAATTCCTCTCTCTTAAAAAAAAATTGACAACATTCTTTTACTCAGTTATAGAGTTTATCACATATTTTATTTATCAATACGATGATGCAATACCCTGAAGTTTACATATAAATAAACATTAATAAATTTACACAGCTTTCATAAAATAATTTTTACTCCCAAAGATCAAAGGTAAAAAGGTAAGGTAAGGTAAGGATCAAAAGGTAACCAAATATCCAAAGATAAAAAACATGCATGTAATTAGATGAAAATAAAATCCATTTAAAATAATAAAAAAAATAAAAAAGCACCACTAACAGGCAAGATCCTATTCAAGTAGAGAAAATTTTCACGACCCGTCCCTAATCCATCAAGAGTCAGCTGCATCTATTAACCAATAGGAAAGTATATTAGGTAAAAGAATATGTACAATAAATAACTGGACTCACAGACCAAATATGCCCAACAAGGCCAACATAAAAAACAAAAATATCCACCCTCAAAATCTTCAAGCTATACACACGCTTATTAGTTTTTTTACCCAAACTCAATTTTTAATTTATTTCAAATCACATTTATTTTCAACAAAGCCCATTTGCTAAACTATAACTAATTCTTTCTTATTTTCCTCACGGATCCCCACAGATTGGATGTGAGGGTGCGCAACATGCACGGAAACAATGGTAAAGTAGAAGAATATGACATGACCTTAGCCGAAGAAGAAAGCCCCCTTCCTCTCCCACCTCCCCTCATAATCTTTAGTGCGAGACCGTTGAAACAGCAAAATCACCCTGAAGTTCCACAACACCGTGACAAGTTACCCCCACTGTGGTATCTCGTCAATGTCAAGATTTATTCCATCCTCTGGACCTGGCCCACAACCACTCATCCTCACAAAACCACTTACCCCTATTACGCAAAATTGTTCTCGCTTCTGCCAAAATAACATTCCTTTTCTTCAGACACTCTTTCACTGACTTAATCCACTAAACTAAACTACTACTACAACAACAACAACAACAACAATAATGATAATAATAATAATAATAATAATAATAATAATAATAATAATAATAATAATAATATACTAATAAAAAAAATAACTAAAAATAAAAAATAATAATAATAATAATAAACTTAATATACAATATAATAACACGCCATAAAGATACAAAACAAGCTAATAACATGGTATAGGCTTATAAATAGAATCAAAAATATGTATGTCGATAGTAAAGCTTAAGTAAGAATAAATGGAGTAGAGAGTGAATGGCAAGGAAAGGTATTTTAGACTGATGGAGAATGGAAGAGAGTGTAAGGTGCTCTACTTATTGTACAATGATGATTTGGTTGTGAGTGTGGCGAATTAGAAGAAAGTTTAAGAGGATTGGTAGAGGGGTTTGGTAGGGTGTGTAAAAGGAGGGGGTCTTGAAAGTAAATGTAGATAAGAGAATGGTGATGCTAGTGGGTGAAGAGATGGTTTGATTATATGAAAAGGATGCATGATAGTGGTTGGTTAAGCGGATTGGTAGAGGGGTTTGGTATGGTGTGTAAAAGGAGGGGGGCTTGAAAGTAAATGTAGATAAGAGAATGGTGATGCTAGTGGGTGAGGAGTCTGCTTTGTGAAATCATATTTCATGGTGAGTAAGTGGAACAAGTATCCGAGTTTAAATATTTAGGTTATATGCTGGATGAAAAGGGAACGTTGAGTTTGCTGTGAATCGACCGACTGAGAGACCAAAGAAACAGTGGATTCAGTCAGTAAAAGAATGTCTGAAGGAATGGAATGTGAGTTTGGCAGAGGCGATAACAAAGGTGCATAACAGGAATGAATGGCGGGGTTTTGTCAAGGGATATGGTTGTGAGCCTGGCCCAAGGGATGAACCCTACATTGACAAGATATTACAGTGAGGGTTCGTTGCAATCTTGTGAAGCCCTAAGAAGGAAATGGAGCGGATGGTAAGGAGGGGGAGGCTTTCCTATCGACTTAAGCCATGCTCTTCTACTTAAATATCCTAATTCCGTGCATGTTACACACCCTCCCTCACATCAAGTGGGGAGTAAAGGAAGGATAAAAAAAAGAAAAAATAATAATAATAAAAATAAAAGACATGGTAAATCATTTGAAATATTAGAAAACTTAAAAAAAGAATTACCTTCGGCCCCACATTCGTGATGTGCGATGGTGGGGCAAAGGGAGTAGACGTAGGTGGTGTTACCAAAGAGGAGATTCCTGTAGGTGGATAAGCTGCACCGAGGGATCCTCCTGGCCTATATACAGTAGTTTCGAGGTTTGTTTTATTTACTTCTTTAAACTGAAATAACCGTAAAAAATTATATATATATATATATATATATATATATAGTATATATATATATATATATTATAATATATATATAAATATATATATATATATATATATATATATACACTCACCCCCACACCCACTACACATCACCATATAAACACCCTATACATATGAACTATACTATAACTAATATATATATATATATATATATACTATATATATATATTATATATATATATATATTATATATTATATATATATATAATCTATATATATACTATTATATATATTCTTATACTATAATATATATAATTTACCCCACATTCTTCTCTTCTCTCAACAGACTGGGGTAAGGTCCGTAACATTGCATCGAAACGAATACGTAGTTAAGTAGTAGAGAGAAGTACTGGAAAAAGTCGAAAGAAAATGCCAAGCCTTACCGCCCCCTTTATACCATTTTAGTGAGAGAAACGTCGTTGCAGTCAGAAAATCACCCTAGAGCTTCACGGGACCGCGACGGACCCTGATTATGGGATCTCATCAATGTAGGGTTCATCCCTTGGCTAGGTGGGACAACCATACCCCCTTACAAAACCCCAGCCATTCCCCTATTATCGCACCGCTCTTCTCGCTCTGCCAAAATCAACTTTCTCTCCTCCAGGCATCCTCATGACTCAATCCACTTTTTTCTTGTTTCTCTCATCCAGTTCGATTTCTCAGCACACTCCACCACTTCATACCATTCGCTTAACCAACCGTACTATCATCATCCTTTCCACATGATCAAACATCTCAAGTACTTTTTCATTTTTCTCTCATTTACCACTTTCATCACACCACACAACTCTAATACCGTTTCAACCTCCTTATTTATCAATTCTTCTTACACCTAACACGCCCCTGAAGATTATCCATCTGAAACACAGTGAACTTCTAGATCTATACACTCTTATTCCAGTGCATAGTATGACCGCCTTCACATTAACACTGGTAACAACATACACTCATTAAGGACACTCACTCAAGACTGTCTCTTTACATCCACCACGATTTAATTGCACCCAGCCACCCTCCTGCATTCACAACTTTCCTACCTACACATCTGCATCATGCGATCTCCAATTTCACTCCTAACCCCACATTCCTATCATCCATCAATATAAAACTCAGGCAACTTGTTCCAGTCTGCTCACCATCTAACATAACTTCACTAACTTAATGTCCTCACTCACAAACCATAACTTTACTCTTATCCAGCATTTACTTTCAAACCCCTCCTTACACACCCTCCAAATCTCTCTTCAGATTCGCCACCAAAACCAAACTCCATCCGCATCTAAAACTCGGTAAGGGCACACCTCCACTCTCCTTAAAAAATTCTCGCATCATTCTAAAAACCATCCCTGCACCCCCCACCTCTAATTCCTTTCATAACCATCCATATTCATATTGAATAACCAAGGAGGCATAACACATCCCTGCTCACTCCGCTACTTAATATTAAAACAATCACTTCCACCATTTATTCTTACACCAGCTTCACTATCGTCATACATACTTTTCGACATCTCCCAATTCAGAGCTCAACATCCACTATACTCACTATTCCACTAACACACTGCCATAGAGCTTCCCTATTAATCATATCTTAATCTTAATTAATCTTAATCCTACTCTATCTAAAGGTCAATCATATATATATATACTATATATATATATATATATAATATATTATATATTATATATATATATATAATATAATATATATCTATATAAACACTATCACACTATATATATATATACCATATACTATATATATATATATAATATATCTCTATTGCTTCATTGCTGCAGAGAAAATTTTGAAAGAGGTGAAAAAGGTAAGATCCAAAAAATAATTATTTATTCAGCATTTCGTTGTCAAGTACCGACAGAGTTATTATGCCAGAATTAATTTTATCAACTCTCTTTCACTAAAAATTAAAATAATTCAAATTAATGTAATAAAAATCAAAAAATAATTTACATTAATGTGTATTACGCTACAACTAACAAATATTATTAAAAAGAGCACAACGTGGATAGAGGTTTAAGTAGCACAAGATCATTAACATGGGAATAAATAAAATTAGCAAACATACCAAATGGGCGGCGAATGAAAAAACAAAACAGACTAGGGTGTCGCGTGCCGCCCAAAGGGGGTGGAGGGGGAGGCATATGAGGAGGTAGAAGATGTTGGTGAACGTGAGTGTGCTGATGTTGATGGTGATGAACGTCGGTACGAAGAAGAGCTGGAACTGCCCCCAATGGAGCAAGTGAAGCTGCCCCTAGGCCCAATGTTCGATCCTGGGTAGCCAAGAAACGAGAGTCCAACTCTCTTCGTAGGAGATCTGCTTGAGCTGTAAAATAATCATATATTTATATACTCATATATATATATATATATATTATATATATATAATATATATATATATTATATATATATATATATATATAGATTATATAAAATTAAATATATATATATATATATATATATATATATATATATATATATATATATATATTAATTATATATATATATCATAATATCATATATATCGGTTATGATATCCTTACCGTATTACAATTTACCAATACCTTTATATTTTTGATATGCAGTAATACAGATGTGCGTTAACATACTATCGGTTTATGCTATAAGTCAATTATTATAAATGGGGGTTTGAATGTGTGACATATATTTATAATACGATACTATTAGTTTTGAAATACAGCTACTGAACAGTAATGTAACATAGTTGAAGAAACAGTTTTGTACTGTAGTGTGCTTTAGTTTAACAAAATATCCGCTTCAGTTATGGAAACAACTGCGACTATTATTAATAAAGTTTGTGAAAACTCTCTGGTATCTCGATTGTAACTGCAAATGTTCATAGCGAGGTGTGTTGTTGGGTAATGGACACTTATACAAGTACATATGATTTGAAAACGGATAATGTGCTTGCATCACACGCAGTATGACTGCTAGAAAGAGATTGGAGAGAGAATTATTAGAGCGGGAAAGTTCATAAGCCGGAAAGCTTTTCCAGAGGGCTGTGTCAGTTAAACCACCCCACATAAGCATTGTAAATTCTTTACAAAGACGAACGACCTCCATATATACAGAGCAGGCAACTGAGTTGGTGTGAAAAAGTTCTGTAGGCTCCTAAGAACGCTCAATCTCTTAAGAGGCTAATTTAGTAAAAGAGAATGTTGTCCTTCCAAGATCACAAGATATGGGAAAACCAAGAATATAAGGAAAGATGATGGTTTGAGTCATGTTTTCGAAGAAAATGTTTTATGGAAGCTAATGTCGAGTAGATAGAAATCGGAACAGATTTTATTGTTACTCTACGAAAATAAAAAATCTGAGAAAGATCATACTTTAGATGCTCTAAAATCACTATTCTATCATCAGTTCAGTTATTTACGGTTGGATGGAGTGTCCTTGAAACTTAAAGTGGTATTACAGTGTATAGTCATTGGAAAGGTCACTAAGGAGAAGAGTTAAACCCGGAAAACCCTCCCAGGAACTCCGCGTCCAAGTCACAAAGTTGACAAAATAATAGCCGTGCACCACACGGATAGGATGCGAAGCTCAAGATTTATACACCCAAGTGTGCGCAGCCTCTTCAGTGGTTAGCCAAGGTTCGGGTCCCCTACCATAGACGGCTCGGAGAAAGTCTAGAACGATCGATTTTTGACGTGTATCCTCACCCATGGGGAAGGAGGGCAAGATGTTCACAAGTTGTGCACAGGGGTAGCAGCTCGATAGCTACCAAGGTTTAGGAGGTAATGAGGAAAACTCACAGGTGAGAGAAGCATTACGTAAGGGCTACAGAAAATGGAGGGAATGAGAGGTAAACTGGGTAAAGGACTGGGAATATCAACAGTATGCATAAAATAATAATAATAATAATAATAATAATAATAATAATAATAATAATAATAATAATAATAATAATAATAAAAAAAAAAAATAATACAATAAAGCATAAGTGGGGTGAAGGAGAATCACCAAACAAAAAAAAAACAAAATGGGGAGAAAAAATCATACTAAAGAAAGTATGCTTTAGGTGGACTACGTTTACAGGGGGCATTAAATTAGTATTATTATCTTTTATATATATATCAATAAAATATATAATATAATAATAATAATATACACATAATACTAAAATAATAATAATAATAATATTTAATTTGGATTCTGAGCCAGAATGGAACTAAATCTAAAATTAATATTAAATCTTGATAATACAAGTAAAATATAGTCAAATAAAACAAGTTTAATGAAATGTTATAATTATTTCTCGACTTTGTGCCTAATAAGCCAAGTCAACTTATAATAAAGCAGGCATGCGAGTCTGAAAACTTGTCTTTTTTTTTTACTGAGCGATTTTGGGGGTTTTGGTCCTCTAATTTATGTAATATTATATGTAATTTATGTTTATATTTGTAATGTAATTAAAACATATATAAATGAATTTTTTTCTTCTGAAAAATGGTTCTAAATGAATTGTGCATCCTATAATAAATAAGTTCTAACACAAACTATAAATGATGGAGGAAATCAAAAATATTTTTAATGGAGGACGAAGTAATTTTCATAAAATTCTCTTAAATCGACCAAAAAATGAAATGTTTCAAGTTTTTTATTTTATTATTAGTATTATTATTATTATTATTATTATTATTATTATTATTATTATTATTATTATTATTATTATTATTATTATTTTCTTTCTATGACTAAAGCATCATCGTATGTTATAACTTCATTTTTGATACTTATATACGATTGATTTTAAAAGGTGCAGACTTATGGCAGTACTATCTTATCTACTACTCTAATGACTCAAAGATATTTTTTTCTAAATTTGAACAAACATTTGCAACTAAATTTTTCTCTTATGTTAATTTAAAAAAAAAAAAATACTAATAATTTAATCGCTAGAATTTTTTTTTTTTTTTTTTTTTTCAGGTTTTCCAACTCATGAAAAAGAAAGACTACAGGGATTGAACTGGCACTCATTTGTATTCCAGAAATCATGCGCAAACAAAAAAAAAAAAATAAAAAAAAAAAAAAAAAAAAAAAAAAAAAACCTTCCCCAGCAATCGAACCTACATTCCCCTGCAGCTAACAGGTTCTTCCATTTTCACAAATCAAAAAAGTTTTTCTTCAAACCAAGTATTTATGTCAATATGAATTCTCAAATGTAGGAATGTAGGATCGCAAGCTCAATTCCTGGAGAAAAAGTTTTCTTCGTCTTCCAATTTACATTCATTACCTTGCATTTATCATCATTCTTTGCAGCAATTTTTTTTTTAAACTAAATTTTAAGATACAAAATATTAAATTGCAAATAAAGACCACCTTGCATGCAAGAAACATAAGAAAACAATTAATAACAAGAATATGAAAATATTATTATAGAAACTAAGTCCAGGAGAAGCTACAAATATTCGCTAGGAATATATTGCAGAAACAAAAATCCTTTAAGCTTTAAAAGAAATAAAAATAATAAAAACATCTTAAATCCAATTTTATGATTTATACTACAACTACTACTACTACTAATAATAATAATGAGGAGGTGCGAACATACCGTAGGGGAAAGGAGCTGACCTGGCGGGGCAGCCCCTAGAGGAAAAGATGGAGGAGGAGGTAAAACAGGTCGGGATAAAGACGAAAGGCGACTCGAACTTGAAGCTGCAAGATTGCTAACAGGACTGAAATATAAATCACTAATATATATATAATATATATATATATATATTATACTATTATAATATCTGATATCTATTCTGTGATCCATTCTTGCTCTTTCCTATACTTTATCTTACCAGAGGATATAACATTTATGATATTTTATATTATTATTTATATATATATATATATATATATATATATATATATATATATATATCCATCCACCTTTCTTTCCCCAAGACTGGGGGGATAAGGTGCGTGACATGCACCGGAAATAGAAAAGTAGTAGATAGAATATGACACAAGTCGAAAAAAGAAAGTCCAGCCTTACGCCCCTTTATACCTATTAGTGAGAATTCGTTGCAGTCAGAAAATCCACCTATATCGCTTCACGGGACCGCGACGGACCCTCACTATGGATCTCGTCAATGTAGAGTTCATTCCCTTGGCCAAGGTGGGCCACAACCATTACCCTCACAAAACCCGCATTCCACTAACTATTATGCACTTTCATTCTCGCCTCTGCCAAACTCACATTCCTCTCTTTAAGGCATTCCTTTACTGACTCTGTGCCACTTTTTTTTCAGTCACTCAGCCAGTCGATTCCCAGCACACTCACCCACTATACATCCGCTTAACCCAACCGACTATAATCCATCTTTTCCAAAGTACTTCAATTTATTCTCTCATTTCTCCTTTCATCAACTCAACACCACACAACTCTCTAATACGTTCTTTCCTCATTTTATCAATTCTCATCACCTACCTAACACGCCAATATATATATATATTATATATATATAATATATATTATATATTATATATATATATATATATATATATATTATATATATCTATTAATATATATAGTTATATATATATATATATATATATATATATATATATATATATATATATTTAATACGGTATATATATATATATATAATATTCATATATATATATATATATATATATAATATATATATATCTATATATACGGTATATATATATATATATATATATATATATATAATATATGTTAATACTATACTATTTAATATATATAACGTATATATATTATATATATATAATATATATATATATTTATATATTATAATATATTATATATATATATATCTATAAGTATATAATATATTTTATATATATTTATATTATTTATCATTTACTCACTTTTAGGGGTCGAAAATAGGACACTTTTAATGAAAATGTAGGAACAGTCAGGAAAAAAATTTAAAATATAGTTCAAATGAACTAAAACAAATTTAATGTTAAGTAAATTATTCTATTTACTTTTTGGTATATACTACTATTTTTCCTACATATTTGTTAAAATACCAACTTTCATGTTTTTTTTTTTTTTTTTTTTTTGCTGTACTGGATGTTTTTTTTTATCCCCAACCAAAATGTGCCGGATGAAGGTTTCAGGTTGCAATGTTTCAGCTGGCCATTCAAATATCGAAACTTGTTTTTGGTTTTCATGTATTACTAATACTAATGAAAATTAAATTACCGCATATAAAAATAAACTTCTTTGAGAATACTTTTATATAATTGTTCATCAAAATATGTTCGTCATCTTTCTATAAACTTCTAACCATTGTTACATGTACAATACTATAAAATCCTTAAAGATTTGTCTTCTCTGATGCTACATTACTTTAAGAAAGCTAATTGCAGGTAAGCTAACAAAATGACCCTGGATGAGTTATTGGTTCCCCCCCCCCTTTACTTTCTTTAATATTTAAAAATAACGTTTACATAACAAACTAGAAAAAATGTAAAAATTACAATTTTGAAAAAGTAATGTAATGATAGAATTAACTACATAAAAATGAAAACAAAATATGACGCACAAATTCTCCAATGAGTACAAGAATGAATTTTTTTATAATTCCTTCGGCTTATGTTTTTTTTTGCCTGATTTGCACAGTAGTAGTCAAGCACGGTTTTTTTTTTTCTCAATCTTCTTTTGCTATTTCTTATTTTCGTGCAAACAGTGGGTACTCTCATCACACCTTTTGGCAGCTTCTTCGCATAGTCTGCCCTATTGTAGTCCTTTCGTGCCATTTAATCTTTATTGCATTCTTAATCCTTACATTGGCTTTTTTAACCAAGGAATTGCAGCTTTGATGTTTGAGTAGCTGTTTAGCTTCTTTTTCCTGAACATATTTTTCTATGAAGATAGCTTCTTTTCGTTTCTCGTGATTTCCTTCCAAATCTTTCTTTTTAATTTTCAAACAGCTCTTGTTCTTCCCTTTGTCTTCCTATTTTTGTTTTTTAGTTGGACCTTGATCGATAATGCTTCTCCATCTTTTTAATAAGATTTTATTAGCATCGATTCCCTTCTTAATGAAGTCATTTGATATGGGCACCTTATGGACTTCATAACCAAACTTGCTTTAACCCATCTTTGATAGATTGTAATGCACTAACTGATGCTTGAGAAAGGTTGGTTCTGGAATCTGTAAGTAATTGGAATGTTCTGTGAACAGCCACGTTCAACATTCTATTTCCGTGCCGGAATGATCGGGGAGGAGAGCCTTAACTGCCATCAACTGAGGAACTTATATGGCTTAAAAAGAGTTTTTCAAAGAGAAATTCTTACTTCAGATACTGATCAATCCTGAATTGAATTTTATTCTTCAACTTCACAAACATTGGGTGAAAGTAAAAAAAAAAGCAGGAAAAGTAGGACATTTTCTCTGTCTAGAGCCTTGAATATATATATATATATATATTATATTATATATATATTATATATAATATATATATTATATATATATATATAATATATAAATATATATATATATATATAATATATATCTTATATATGTATATATATATATATATATATATAATATATATATAATATATATATTTATATTTATCTTCTTTTTTCACCTTCCTTCCTGCCCCAAGATTGGGGGTAAGGTGCTATACAAGCATCGGAAAAGAAAAAGCAGTAGGAGACCTGCAACGTCCGCAAAGAAAGCCATCACTTACGCCCCCTCTGTACATTTATTAGTGGAGCTCGTCACAGACAGCAAGTCACCCTGGCATCCATGGGACCAGGCAGCGACGGACCTCTATGTAAATCGTAATGTAAGCGGTACCCTGGCCAGTGGGCCACCATGCCCCATGTAAAAACACCGCATTCCATCCTATCATGCACTTTATTCTCGCCTCCAAACTCAACAGTTTCTCTTCCTTCAGACATCGTTACGCGATCAATCCCTTTCTCTCGGTTCCGCCGGTCGGTTTTCCCAACACACTCAACCACTATACATCCGCTTAACCGACCATCCTTCATCCTTTCCACATGATCAAACATCAAATACTTTCATTTATTCTCTTCATTACACCCTTTCTACACCAATCACTCTCAATACTTCATTCCTCTCTTATCCACATCTCT
>JABUQX010028123.1:0-25000 GCA_015478945.1 Trachelipus rathkii
TAGAATTATATATAATAATGTTACTGAGTAGTCAGTAAATAAATATCTATACCTATTACTAGATTATGACTATTATATATCAAGAGTGCATCATATTGACATCATTAGTGACCATTATATCTTTAATCTATATATAAAGGCACTATATCAGTATTCAGATTAGTATTATTGGGTCATTACATATTGGCCATTATTCAAAATGATGTATTTATAGGAGCCAATCTATTCCATATACAAATTATTTATATATACACATACTATTCTCTATGTTATTACTTCATAATAATTTAATTTACTTAATAAAGCACCAATATCACTATTATATCCTTTTTAAATTATACACATCTTTTCATGAAGTGAGTGTATCACTATCCTTATACATTCTATAATAGCATTCTCACATTTTCTCATATATCAATTACTATTTACAAATAGTATTATCATTATACCATTTATATAATTATATATACCATTAATTATTAATTCATTTAATTCATTAATTACTCTAATCAGAGTAATTTTTATAACGGTATCCTCTCATATATTATTTATACATTATTATAATTAGTTATTAATTATCTCATAATTATTAATAATGCCTAAGTTATATCATGATATTTCCCATAACATTCAAATCCTATAATTATCTATAATGTATTATAATCTAAAAATCTATAATATCATTAACTAATTATTATATATGTATTATAATGTATTATAATTATGTATAGCATTTATTTAACCCGGAAAATCCATAATATAAATATTATACTAAATTCTTTAATCATATTCCTTTATTATCACAATTTAATAGATATATTGATCAATAATAAGATTACAATAATTATTATAATTATAATCACTACTACTTTTCAGTACCATTTATACATGCAACTATATTATTCATAATTATATTTATAACTAATTATTATCATAATAATTTTAATATAATTATCTTAAATAATTATTCTTTAATAATTATTTATCTAATTATATTAGGAAAAAATCTATATATTAATATTATTATATAAATACATTTTATATATTATATATTTATTATAATTATTTATAATTATTTATTTAATAAATTATAAACTATCTTTCTAATAATATAATTATTATATCGAGTATTATTTATTTACATATAATTTTATATTTAACCATTTTTATTTATAATTATTTATATAATTACTATTTTAATTATATAATAATATTTATTTACTATTTATATATTACTTTAACTATATATTATCATATATCATCATTATAATGCACTGAATATAAATTATTACTCCCTAATAGAATTGAGTGTATCAATATTAATAGATACTATTATATAATTATATATAATTATTTATTAAATTATTATTTAATTAAATATACTATTTAAATCTATTAATTATAATATATCTTATTATAATATACTTGATCACATTATTCTGTCCATATCTTATATGTATATATCAATATATGATATTCTACTAACTAAATTACTATATACATATTAATAATATATTATATAATATAACATTATATACATAATATTAATACCATTATACTTTATATATATATATTACATTAAATATAATAAGAACTCTATACAAAATAAAACGTCTTTAAAACTCTTAAATAATAGTTAACTCACTATGTTAACAAATAGAATCTGTTGAACTCTACTATTACTAGATTTAGGAATCTGCAGCTTGACACATCTGGTGTCTCCAATCTATCTATTAATTATCCTCATTATTATTATTATATTCCTTAATTATATTTTAATTATTATTATTATTATATTAATTAGTTCAATAATTATTCACATTATTAATATTCTATATATTATTTTATCTAATATCAGTTAAGAGTATATTATATACCTATTAAATTATTATTTATTATATTTCATTATATGATTCTTAATTTTACATTTATATTATTAGAAATACCTAATTATATTATAATTAACATATATAACCTTATAATATATTATTTATCATATTATATTAACTATCTATTTAAAAATCTATCTCGATGTATTAATCTCACTATTATTACTTAAATGAGAGTCAATAACCAGTAATTTATATATGAATTACTCACTGTATTCCACATATTTATTATGTTACTTCTGTCATAACACAAATTAAATGAGAACTTAAATACAATTACATTTAAACTATATAATAAACATCAACATATTCAAAATAATAAACTCTCCTCCATCAGAGAACTTAACAAAGAATATAAATATATTTTAACAAATATTAATAAAACTCACAAAAAAAATAATAAAAAGTAATATTTATATAATATGGAGAAATCTATATGAAACTAAGTAAACAATAATTTGGAGCCACAAATAATTTGATTATCTTTCACAAAAAGCATGCTTGATGATCTATATTTAAAGCTTTGAATTATCGCATTTTCAATACTATTAAAAATAATTCATAATTTACTTTGTAATGATACAAAATTTCAAACGTATATAAAAACTAAATTCTTAACATCATAAAGATAGTGAAAGATGATAGATCTAAATTTTTTATATATTTATTAATTATATTTAAATTATTATAATTCTATATTTTATGTATAAAACTTTAAACAAATAAAATTTTAAAGAATTTCCTAATATTTTTAATAATGTTTTAAAATTTTAATTTTAATAATAAAATTATATATTTTATTATAATATTTATTACTATATATTATTCTTTAATTATATGATTATATAAAACGAGAACGTACTTTACAAAGATATCTATCTTATTTCATTATTTATATCGTTAATTTAGTTATCTATTTCAAAACCATTTATATTATATTCACACTCTCATTATTATATTATTATTTTATTATTGTTAATATTTAACTAATTATTTATTTCAATTTATAATTATTTATTATATATCTAGTTATCATTTAATTATTCACTATAATTATTCTGATTATTACTCCTAATTATCACTTCATTATTATTTCTATATAATTCCTAATTCAAATATATTTATTGTACCTTCAGTATTCTACTTTTTCATTTTATTCATTTATATGATATAAATTCATTATTTATTTACTACTTATATTATTTACATATATTAATTTATAAATTTAAAAATCTATATTCATATATACTTATATAAGTATTATTGGTATTATGTTAATATTTAATTATATTAATATATAATTATATTGAGTCTTCTAATACTCCATATTAATAATTATTTATAAATCATACTATAATTTATAAATATATTACATTATAATTATATTATAATTTATATAATTATAATAATTATATATACTCTCTATAATATATATATCAATATATCCTATATTACTATTTGATGCCTATTTCTTATTCATAAATTTATAAGATTAATTATAATTCTTCCACTATATTATTTTGAGTGATTAATCTATTATTATTTTACTATTATAATTATTATTTTATTAATTCTATTTTTTTTTTTTAATTAGTTACTCTTTATAATTATTATTATATTCAATACTATTATTATTTAATTATTATATTTACATTATTAATTGTTTCATTATTCTATATATAATTATTATTATCATTATATATATATTATTATTAATTATTTCCATTATTATTAATTAATAATTTCTATACTATTTATTAATTCATTATTTTAATTAATTATTATTGAGTAATAATTATAATTAATTATAACTAATAATTTAATGTATTCATATTTATCTTATAATTAAATAATCACCAATAATTGATTCTTATATTTATTTAATCTTCACAACACATGAGCCAAGTATATACTAATATAAAAATATTTAATTATAATTTATATACATTTAAAAATTGATATAAAACATTTTTATAGAACAATTATAATTATGAATAAAGGTAGGTGCTATATAATTATAATAAATTATAATAATATATAATATATATATATATTAACATTATTATAAATTATTATTATTATTATTAATTTAATTTATTTCATTATATAATTATTTATTATAAAAAATATATTTTTAAGCAACACAATTAGATTCCTTAATGATTCAACAGTTTGAAGTTATTTCAGTGTTCATTAGAATTCAATTATATTAAAGATAATGCTAATCCAGATTAAGATCCTGGGAGCCGATGGAGTTGAAGATATATTAATTTATTATAATTATTCCTTACACTTTACATTTTAATTATTAATTAATTTATATTTATTTTATTTTTATAATACATATAAATATATATAATATTATCAAAATTATATATAAATCTATTTACTACATTAGTGTAACGTCTGATATTGAATGCTTAATTCCCTATTATATATTATTTATTTAATATATCTGTATTATATTTATTACAATATATATTATTATATTATTATTATTAATATATTAATTAAAATTAATATTATTGTTAATTATAATCTTATAATTTATTATTATTAATATTATTTTATTAAATAATTATTACTTGCATATCACATTATTATTCATTGAGTTACTTATGTCATTATAATATAAATTTCATCTATCATAATTTTATTATAAATATTAAAGTAAATAAATATATAACAATATATATTATTACTATTCTTTGTACTTACCCTATTTTATATATATATGTTAATATAAATATTGTATTGAATTTTATCACAATTAATAATATTGTAATTAATTGCTTACATATAACTAAATTAGTAATATTGTTATTTACTGTTTTATTAGTTAATTAAATTGTTTAATAATTTTGTTTAATTTTTTTAAGATTTAATATAAAAAATTGAATAAAATATAATTGTTATTAAATAATTAGTGAATATACCTGTCAAGTTTAATATATTTGTATAATAATTCTATACGTATAAATATAATTAAAATACATTCTTATTTCTTAAATTTCATAAATATGATGAAATATTTTGTGAATTAATGTTAATTAAATTTTTTAGAAATAATTATTACACTCTAACAGATTGGTATAATTTAATAAAATTAAATTGTAATAATTTATGAATATTAGAATTACTCACCTCATTATATATTTGTATTGCATTATATAATCTAATATAAATTATATAATAATTTATATATTAAATTATAATAAATTATTCACATATTGGATACCTGAACTAATAACATAATATATCACAACAGTAATAAGTATACCAATAATAATAATAATTAATAAAATATTATTAAACAGGCTTTCATGATGATTTTATAAAATTCACTATTACAAATTTGAAAAAAAAAAAATATTTTTAATAAATTTTAAAATAATTTATATATATTTATAAATCATCAATGATATATATATAATTTCTAATAATAATATATTATTAATATATCAATATTTATAAATAATAGTAATATCAATACTTAAAATTATATCAAATAATTTATTATTCACATATATATATTAATATGGTTACAGATGTGAACATTTTGACATACACAAACTACCAAACTTAGAATTCAAGCTAAGATAATTAGGACATAATTATATCCTAATATAAACACTTCATGTTATAACTCAATTATAATAATTATATATTATATTAAATAAGTTTCAAGATTACAAATTAATTATAATACTTAAGGAAAACAATCTAGTATCCGTACTTGCTCTAAATTTCTATTTATATATATAAATAATTGGTTTATTTTTTTTTTAAATTATCAAATTTAAAGTTAATATATATATAAAATACATTTTTGTGATTTATTATATATTATTTAACATTATATTTAATAATTATTTAATTCAGTCTCCGGCTTAATAATTATTAACAAATTACTTTTTAACAGAATAAATAATCTAATTATATCTAACGTATAATATTATCTATAACCTATAATTAAATATCACATTCGTGATGATAAATTTAAATAAACTATAATATAATTTATAATATAAATTCATTACTGTTAATATATAGATTATACTAAATAAATTTAATTATATATTAATTATTATAAAATAATTTAAAATTTACATATAATAAAGGATATAATTTAGTATAATTAATATAACTAAATATATATAATCTAATATTGGTATATAACTACTAATATATTATCAATATATATATATACAATAAATAATATAAATTTATCACTAAATTATACTATATCAATTATAAATATAAATATTATTTATATAATATATAATATAATATATATAATATATATATATATATTATATATATTAATTCATTTATAATATAATAATTATATATTGGGATAATTAAATTTAATAATTATTAATTATATTATATAATATTATAATATATATAGTAGCATATATAAATAATATATATATGATATAATTTATTAATATATATTATTATATAATAATATATTAAATTATTATATAATAATAGATATACACTAGAAGAAATAGCTTCTCTAGTTATATATATTATTATAAATAATTAATTATTATTAATTATATAAAATATTATTAAATAATTTAATTAATTATTATATATAATTATGTATTTAAAAAATTTATTAATTTTATATATTAATATTATATATATTATATTATATAATATTATTATAAATTATTTAATATTTAAAATTTTATTATTTAATTTTATAAATTAATAATTATAATTAATAATAATTAATATATATATTTATAAGTTAATTAAATATAATATTTATAATTTAATAAATACATTAAAAGCTTAAAATATATTAATTTAGATATAATAATATTATTATATAATTTATATAAAATAATTATATAATTATTATAATTTATAATAATATTATTTTATAACTTATTAATATATTAATTATTAATATATAATAATTATTAATATAATAATTATATAATTATAATATAATTATTAATTAATATTATAATTATATATAAATATTATTATAAAATATATTATTATATTATATATTTTAAATATTATAAATTATTTAACTTCTAATTAATTTAATTTATTTATAATATAAATATATTATATAATATAATATACCTTACATTTAATATTATTATATAAATTTAATTAATTATTTAATATAATATTATAATTATTAATTTAATAAATTAATATAAATTTATATATATATTTAATATATTATTATAATATAATATAATCAATTATTTATTATAATATATATCATTTGGGTTAGATTAGTTATAAGTTATAGTATACTATTATTATAATATAAAATTATATTTTCCATCATATAAAATTCATTAAATTGATCTAAGCAATTGGATAAATAATTTTATCATCTCAAATATTAATATTAAGTTAAAAATTTATGTGATACTTATAAAATATAGAAGACATCATAAGTCAAATAAATATTAATATTACATAATTTAGGAAAATTTATTAAATATTAATTTTATATAGAGTATTAATTAATTAATTAAATATAATAAAAATATATTATTAGATATATATATATATATATGTGTGAAGTTATGTTATAGAATATGATTGAAGAGTATACTGAGTGATGATAGTACAAATGATGTCTGAGTATTAAAATATTTAGTGGTTAAATAGTGTTGGATGAGTAATATAGAGGGAACGGATAATGAATGCATATAGGAAGTGGATCATTATATGGAGAAATAATAGTTGTTGAGAATGGCTAGTGAATAGTTGCTGGTTATTATTAGCCATTATAAATAATTCAACTGTTGATAGTAATATGTAATGAGACTAAGTATTTCACTTATTTAATAGAGTGCAGCTAGAGTCTTACATGGAGGTAATTATTGTTACCTGTTGTTATATCTGTATGGTAGTGAGATAAATAACTACTTTGGTTATATACTGTGATATAAGTATTTGATATTACATGATCTATTACAGTTGAGTCAATATTTAATGGTTCCCTGTTTACAGATGGATCATTTACTTAGTCGCGGCATGCTGGTATGTTCAGGTCATAGAGAGTAATATAAAGACATAAATACATATTCCTTCAAGAGTTACGAAGTCATTGTATGATTGGGAAATCATTGCTTAAATCTATACGAGCTTGTGTGGAATTAAATAGTGAGAAAGGGAATAACAATAAAAAAAAAAGTCATAGAGATGGAGAGGAGGGTTATCTAAGGGATAAAGGAAATAGATATCGATAAATGTCAAGAGACATAACTGACCTCATTAATGATGTTATTATTTTGATTATTAGTTTACATTATTATGTTAATTATTATTTATTATTATTATTATTATTTATTGAGTACAGTAGTAATTAATTATATTATTGATATAATTATAGTTCAAATTATAATTGAGTATTAACGGACGGTTATATAATTTGTATATTTATTGGTGATGAATTATTTGAGTGATTGTTGAAGTAGTATATATCTATTAATTATTATTATCGAATTTATTATTATACTCGGATTATTTGAGTATGTATATGATATTACTCTCCGAGTATTATATATGTAGAGTAAGCTATGGACATTATTCTGAGATCTGAGTGATAATTCATGAATTATTATATATGATATTTTATTGAATAAGTTATATATATTATGTAGATTATTGAAATATTAATATTATTTGAATTATTTAATATTATCGATATATCGATTTTTATATATGATCTATTGATTATATGATTGGCGAATATGATTATAAATTATTAAATAATATATTTATAATTTATTGTAAATTTATATTATTATTTATTATTGATGCGTGCGTGTTGCTATGATGGAGGTTAATATTATTATTATTATATTTGAGTTATATATTATTGATGTATGTAACATTATATTATTCATTATTATTATTATTAATTATTATTATGATTATTTATATCATTATTATTATTATTTGGATATAAATTATTATTATTATTATTTTGGTTGATATTATTTACGTTATTTCCTACCGATTTTTTTTCTCCTTTTTTTTATTCAAAGAATTAGAAAGTAGAATATTTATTACTTATTCTGAGTGCATTACTTAATGTATTGGATATGTAATTAATTATCCTTATCTTATACATTATATATTATTTATTTTTTTTGATCAGATAATTATGATATTTATTATTATTTATACTTTATTATTAATTATTTATATTATTAATGAGAGTTATGTATGTATTTATTTTGTTGATTTATTCATTGATATTGATTATTATTATTTCATTATTATTATTATTATTATTTCCATGATAAATCTAAGTTCCTCTATATTAATGTATAAATCGTATTTATATTATTTGTGGAATTATTTATTTTAAGGTTATATTATTTTTATTCTCAACTTTCTTTATTATTTTTATTATTATTATTATTATTATAAGTATCTGGTAATTAACATTTAGAATATGTTAAAAAAAAAATATAAGATATTAAATTATGATAATCATCAGCATGATTTGAGATTATATTTATTATAAATATGTTTATTATTGATTATTATTAGTACTAGCATTTGATTATTTATTATTATTATTATTATTATTTCATTTTTTTCTCATGTATTTTTTTAATTAAAAGTTTTTATAATATTTATCTAATAGTGATTTCTCATTATTATTATTAATATTATTATTTTATATTATTTTGTAATATAATTATTATTACTATAATCTTATTATATTATTCATTATATTATGTCTTTTTATTATTTTATTTTATCTATTATATTATTATTATTATTATTAATTCATTTATTATTATTATTATTATTTGATTTATTATTTTATTTATCTATTTATTATTATTTTATTTATTTTATTACCTTATTATTATTGCATTTATTATTAAGTTTAATTACATATACAGAGTCTAGCCCTTTATTATATTATTATTATATTATGTATTATCATTTATATTATTATTATTATCTATTATTATTATTATTTATTATTATTATTAATATTATTATTATTATATTATTATTATTATTAATTAATTAATATTATTATTATTATATTATTATTAATATTATTAATTATTAATTATTATATTATTATTTTATACTATTATTATTATTATTATATTGATTATTATTATTATTATTATTATTATTATATATTATGATTATATTCATTATTATTATTATTTATTATTATATTATTATTATTATATTACTTATATTATTTATTTTATTAGTAATAATTTTCAACATTCCGATATCGGAAGTGAAGAAAGAAGAAGAAGAATATATATATTATTTATATATATATATATATAGCTATATATATATATATATATATATATATATATATAATATATATATTATATTACTATATATAAGTATATTTATATATTATATAATAATATATATAATATATTATATATTATATATATATATATATAAGTATTATATTTTATATATATATATTATTTTCAGGGTTATAGTATTGTCGTTCGTGTTGACTGGGGGGGGTGGGGGGGGTGTGGGGTGGGGGGGGGGGTGGCGGGGGCGGAAACTCCTATACTCGTGCTTAGCGGCGAGTTATTATAGAAACGGATAAATTATAGTTAGTGATTTAATGAATAAATTCTTATTTTTTTTTTTGTATTTTTTTTTTTTGTGAAAATACGGTCATCTGAAATTATTTCGTAATAATACAAGCAAAAGATGTGCAAATTTAAAAACTTGCTGGTTCTGAAGCAATTCACACAGACATACACACACATTATTTCAATAATTATAAATGGCTGACTGCTCGTGATTCTTCTTCCGTAAAAGGCGTTGAGAAAATTTGAGACAGTGTACATACATATTCGTGAATTTAATTTTTTTACACGTTGTTTATTTTTTTCTACCTAGGAATCTTTAAAAACAATCGTTAATTTAAAAAAAAAATTAAAATAAACATTTCTGTCTTTTTATTGGAAATCCAAAATTTCGGGATAAAAAATAATATATTAAATTCTATTTCGCTGGAATTTGAAGAAAACAATGTTACCCACCATAATCAATTAGGAGTAAAGAAAACTGTTAATCTATATTTCAACAAGAGTTAATTTCAAAAAAAAAAAGAAAAAAGATAAAGAAAAAATGCAAGAATAAATTTTTATTATTATCTTCTTAATTAAATTCAGTAAATATGTCGTTTGATATGGCGCAAATAACATAATACGCTGACGATTATTATCTTTACGCTGGCTTAGATTAGATGCGTCATTTATTATCCTAACGTAATTTTTACCTTTAGGATGTTGTCATTTCTCTTCTTGTTCTTTTATGCCTTATAGGAAGACAGTAAATATTTAAATATCTCTTGTCAGTCATTGTTTCACTTACACCATAGCAATCAAAATTTAAAAGTAGACACGAACTGGTTTTAAAAAACTATAACTTTCCTTCTTCAGAAGTCATAACAAACTGTTGATAAGTTTCTCAAATGGTCTTTAGCGCTAATGTACTATTGCCTTACTTCAAAATCGTTTTCTCACAGTAAACTCAGGTCAGGCCTTGCATTTTGAGTTACTTTATTACTATTCTTCCATTATATAATCTCGGAATTAAGAGGCTATAAAGTAATAATTAAATATAATAGAAATAAATAATATATATATATAATATATATATTTTTTTTTTTTTTGAGTCGATGTACAGGACCCACCATGCGCACAAAAAGACGGTCGATATATATAGTAATTTCTATATATATATTTATATATTTTATATAATATTGTATAATATATATATATATATATAGTATATATATATATATATATTATATATATATATATATATATATATATTATATATATATATTATATGAATTGGATTTGGAAGTTGAATAGAGGTTTATGGAGGGTATAGTCCAAGGGATTGGAGGAGAGCAGTGATAATAAGTACCCTTAAATAAGGGTAAAGGGAGAAAGGGGAACTGTAGAAATTATAGGGGAATAGTTTATTGATGTTTAGGGAGGCTATATGCTGGTATTTTGGTCGAAGAGTGCGTCGAGTGACTGAGGGACTGATTGGGTGAGAACAAGGTGCGTTTAGGAGTGGTAGAGGGGTGTGGATCAAATCTTTACATTGAAACAAATGATGGGAGAAGAAGAATAAATTAATACTTAGGTTTTAATGGATTTACAACAGGCGTATGATAGAGTAGTTAATAGGGAAGCTTTATGCAGGTATTAGTATATGATGTTGGTGGTTAGGCTTCTGAATGGAATCAAAAGTATGTATACGATAGTGAAGCATGTGTAAGATAAATGGTGGAAATGGTTTTAGATTAATAGTGGAGTGAGACAGGGTTGTGTTATGTCTCCTTGGTTTTCAAATTTGTATATGGATGGGGGTTATGAAGAATTCGAGGTGGGATGGCAGGATGGTGTTAGATGATGGAAGAATGGAGATGAGTGGAGGCTGCCCTACCTATATTATTGCGGATGATTTGGTTTCTGTGTGGCGAAATCTGAAGAGAGTTTGAGAGGATGGGTAGAGAGAATTGGCAGGGTATATTTGTAAAAGGAAGGGTTTGAAGTCAACGTAGATAAGAGTAAGGTTTATGGTTGTGGAGTGGGACAGTCTCATGTGAAGTTATGTTAATTGGTGAGCAGCTGGAGCAATGTCTGAGTTTAAATATTTAGGGTATGTGGTGGGGATGAGAAGGAACGGATGATGCAGAGTGCTGTTAGACAAGTTGTGAATGGCAGGAAGGTGCTGGGTGCAATTAAATCGTTGGTGAAAAGTAAAGGGAACTAAGTCTTGAGTGCGCTAAGAGTCTTAATGAGGGTATGTTGTTTACCTGTGTTATTGTTGTGGTAAAGTGAGACTATGGTCCTGGAATAAAGAATATAGATCTAAGTTTAATGTTTAGCATGGACCAATCTAGGGCATGCTGAGGTTGGTGAGAAGAATTAAATAAAATGAGGATGAAACGTACTAGAGAGTTGTGTGGTGTGAAGAAAGGGGTAAATGAGAGAATAAATGAAAGTATGTTGAAATGGTTATGGTCAGTGGAAAGGATGAATGATAGTCGGTTGGTTAAGCGGAATGTATAGTGGAGAGCTGTGTTGGGAACCCGACCGCGGGAGACCGAGATAAGTGGATTTGAGTCGTGAACGATGTCTGAAGGAGAGAAATGTGGTTTTGGCAGAGGCGAGAATAAAGGTGCATGCATAAGCAGAGAATGGCGGGGTTTTTGTATGGGGGCATGGTTGTTGTGGCCCACCTGGGCAAGGGAAACCCTTACATTGAGATTTACCATTGTGAGGGTCCGTCGCGGTCCCATAGCTTTAGGGTGGATTTTCTGTCTGTGACCAGTTCTCACTAATTAATGTACAGAGGGGCGTAAGGCTGGGCTTTCTTTTCGACATTTGTCATACTCTCTACTGTTCTTCTTTTTCCGGTGCTTGTAGCGCTCCTTACTCCCATCTTGGGAAAATAGGGAAACTGAAGAAAGAAGAAAGCATATATATATTATATTTATATATATGTATATGTACATATAATATATTCTTATAATATATATATATTATATTATAATATATTATATTATATAACTTTAAGTAGTATATATATTTGAGAGAGAGAAGAGAGAGAGAGAGAGAGAGAGAGAGATAAAAAGTTACTAGAGGTCTCCGCTGATTATATATATTATATAATATAATTATTATATATATATATATATATATCTATATATATATATATTTATATATATATATTATATATATAATATTATATATATATAATATATATATATATATATATATATATATATATCATCATCAGTTCCCCAGAAATGGAGGTAGGGTGCTCAAACATGCACCAGAAATCCGAAGCATGCATGAACATTTTTAGGTCATAAATAAGTGGTAGCGGGCCCCAACCCAGCTACCACTGTTACATGTTGTGGCTGTGAGTGATATTTGTGTGGCCAATGGGAAGGGGTACGAGGATCACCTCCTGTAATTGATTTCGTCGATGAGATGAAGACAGACCACTCACCAATGTCCGGCTTTATATTTCTAAATTTCGCCCCTCGGCCAGCGCTACTGCCAGTAGTAATACGGGAAGACTTGTCGGAGATCAGGAAAAAAGATAATAATCAGTTGACGGAAGGTGGCCTTGTCGAATGTCGTCCGATAAGTATCGAGAACAGCTACGGAAAGAGGAGTCCACTCTGTCAACGGTTTCGTTTCCAGTCACCCCTACGTGAGAGGGGGGTCCAACAGTGTAATTATAATTTTGGAGTAGTAGCTTTGAGCGCCTGGAGGGCACTGAGAGAATCCAAATAAATAACATAAGGGTTGTCTTGTTCAAGAAATAAAATTTGAGAAAGGGCAATCGTTATAGCCATTAATTCTGCTGTAAAAATTGAAGCATAAGGGTGGGGAGGGTATGAGAGAGGTTGTGGTTGTGAACCCACGCTTCTCCTGTTTTAGAGCCGTCGGTAAACACGAATGGATCCTTCGTGAACTGCAGAGTGAGACAATAATGATGCCTTTAACAAGTCGGCGGCGTGGCTGGATTGGAGAGAGGGTCAGGACCAGGCAGATGATGGGAGCAGGTGTGTATCCTTCATCGTAAGAGAACGGCAGCACCTTTTGCAAAGGGATGTTGAGGAAGTTAAGAATGCTAGAAACGTATTTGCAAATGGACAGTAAGGATGATTCTGAGGTATCTCTCGCAGAATCGGTGTCAGTGCTTCGAAGATGGTTAGAGACAACGCACTATAGGTAGAAAGGCCACATACGCACATATTCTGCAGAACTGTAAAGGTTCTCATAGAAATTCCAACGAAAATATTTACCTTGTCTTTGAAGTGGAAATATTAACAATATCAAATTTGCCAAAGGACAAAGAGTAAAAGAAAAGAAGTTGAGAAATGAAATATTTCTTTCCCTTGTATCTTAATTCCAATTTATTATACAATAGTATGAAATAACTTACTGCCAATTTCAATGAGTCTACAGACAGTAATGAACAAACTTTCAAAAAGCTTAGTTATATATAATTATTAGAGATTTTGAAACCGAATTATATTTGTTTTTGTTACACGAGTGGAAATTATAAACCTTGTCCATATCTTAGGTCTTGTAATGACCTATATTAAAAATCCAAATTCTCTAGGCATGTAGAAATTTCTCCTAAAAATCCTGTTCTTTTTGACTTTATAAGCAACAGAGCATTGCAAATTTAAAAATCAAGAGTTTGAGAAAAAAAAAATTCCTCCTAAACCATAAGAAACTTCCAAAAATATATTTGGGAAAAAAGTTTCGTTTCAGGACCTCCCGCTTTGCTACTCAATCTTTAGGTAAATAAGACAATAAAAAGTGAACTTTAGGAAGTTTTTGATCGCGTTTGGATGTTGGACACAAGACTCGGTCTAATAGCACAACAATTATTAGATACGAGATGTGCGACGAAGCCATATACTGATAGAACAACAAGAAGTTAAATTTCCTTGCCTACAATCCCTTCGTTCCATCCCTGTTGAAAAACGGAACAACAATGTGCCACACATTTTCTCCGAGTCTAATTCCTTCTCAGTGGACCCATTCTTTAAATGCATGAAAATAGTAGGACATAGCATATTATGGATATGACATGATTATGCCTCAATGAGGCGTAATATTATAGCACATCTTTAAGAGCAATACATAAATAAATGGATATAAACTTTTTGAACATTCAAAATATTATCATCATCATCACCCACCTTCTTTCCCCATACTGGGGGTAAGGTGCGTCACAAGCACTGGAAACAGAAAAGTAGAAGAAGAATATGACGCAAGTCGAAAAGAAAGCCTTAAGTGAACTACATTCAATATATTATCATTAATACCATTAATCAAAGAGCTTCTTAACTAAGGAAGGAAACACTACCTGGTACATTACTAGAAGTGTCTTGACTTTGCTGCTGACTCTTTTTATTCAGATTCTCTTCAAATGCAATGATTGGCGGAGGAGGAGGGTTACTATTGACGGCGTCTTCATTAGTAAGTTTAACTTGATTTAAATCTATTATTTGGTCAAAGCTTTCCCCTTTTGCTTCGCTTGTTAAGATTGTCTGAGATGTCGAGTTCAGCGGGTCTAATGATCCAAACTGGTTGTCGTGCCTGTTTTCAAATTAACTTTTGTATATAATCAATTACTAAAAACTTTTACTCATAACACGATTGTCTATTTTTTATGAAAAGGTACACAAGTTAAATGGAATGTTTAGTAATTATTTTGCTTCATAAAATTACTAAATTTCATAGAAATGAGCTTCAAAAACACAACAATATCAAATAATTAATAATAATAATAATAATAAATAATCAAATCTGCAAGTATTTTTTCTTGTAAATAGACTAAAGACGAAACAATTAAATAATTGTCTAACTTACTTTTCTGAAGATTGGAAATCTCCCGAATGAATTCCATTTTGGTTAATTCCATTAACACCATTGAATGAACCTAAGAGATCAACCACCTGAGAAGTTGGAGTCATTTCCATGGGAACAGTATTTCCGTTAACGCGTGCTTCTAACACTAGACTTTCAGGCTGGATACCTTCAGTAGTTGTAACTGTGGTCTTGGTTACGGTAACAGTTTCTGTTTGGTATTGTGACTCTTCTTGTTTTGTGTCAATATTTGATATTTGTGTAATTATTTCTATGTCACTCTTACTTTGACTGGAATTATCAGAGAGCAGTTGACTGGACAGATCTGAAAGCGGCTGACTCGATACATCGGATGGAGGTTGACTGGATTGGGCGGATAGAGATTGCATATCTTCATGTTGTTGTTGTTGTTGCTGCTGCTGCTGCGGCTGCTGCTCCTCATTCCCCACTTTTTGGCTTTCTTCAGAGGTAACTTTCTGAGTTTGGTGAGATTCAATCGCTTGGACAATCATAGAATCTGTCATAGAACTTGAGAGGTTGTTTATTAATGATTCAGTCATACTAGTTGACATCATTGAATCATTCAAGCCTTTGCCTTCTTCTGACGGGGTTTTGGTATCAGCCTGTTCAAAAAATTTAATAATAATAATTTATCAAATCTACTAAACTAATAATTTTTATAATATATCAGGGAAAGGGAGTTACATAATCTTGGAAGTAAAGAAGGATTACAATTTTATTATGAGCAACTGTTCCGTGAAGATTTAGTTTAATTTGAATATTAGTATTTTTTATTTTAAAATTAGTTTTTTTTTTTTTTAATCTTTCAGAAGAGGAACTTTAACTGTAAGTTATTATTTTAGTGTTAAGAGTTTAAAAGGCGGTCGTGATCTTTGACTTGCTTATCTTTATCAAATATTATAGTAGTAAACTAGTAATTTTAACGTGTAGCTTAAAGCAAAGAGGGATCTACCTGTTATATTCTCACGTATAAAATGAAGAAAAAGAATAATTACTAAAATATTTCTTTAATACAAGTTATATTATTTTTGATCTTCGATCTTTCAAGAATCATCCATCTTCTAACTCACGTCAGCACTTTCCTTCAGGCGAGTTTTGTTGCTTCGTATCAGGGAATTTTATCAAAGTGGTAGCAGAAAGCGTAGTCACGAGGTAAAAGTTAAAAAGATGCCTGACTCAGACAAAGAAATAACTGAAGGAGGTAGAAGAGATACTAGACAGGATGCCAAGTTTTATTGGAGAAGAAAGGGAGAATTTCGAGGAGTGGAAAAAAAAGGAAAAACATGGATACTCATAGAAAAAGAATTTGTGAGATACCCAGGAATGGAGATTAAATTAAGACTAGGAAGAGAAGCTTTTGACACAATTAAGGAAACAAAAAATGAAGATCCCATGAAGAAGGGATGGGAGGAGTCGATAATAGAAAAATTGGGATAAGATACGGTAAAGACAAGATCACTGACCAATAAGATGAGAGGATTTTTCAATATTGCAAAGAAGCAGAAGATATCTAAATGCAACATTTGTTTAAAGATTGGAAGAATGTAAAAGAATGCGAAAACAGCCTTTGTTATTAGCCTGTGTTATTTGTGTTATTTGCTTCTACAGAGAACAAAAACAATTGATATTTTAGTCAGTTGTGGAAAAGAGACAATTTTTTTCAAAGTAATGAAAACGACGTTGGTAAGAATATTTCCTAAGGAAGTAAAAACACTGAAGAAAGAAAGAAAGAAAGGACACAGAAGGGGAATGGTGGAATGACCACTAAGGAAAATTACGAAAAACCCCTACGAGGTTCCGTAAAGTAACGAGGTGTGTAAAGCTGATGACTATATGACGCACAAGTATGCCTATAGAAATGGAACAATAAAGTAAGAAACTTACAGTATTTAGAGAAGGTGAAATCACAAAAGAAAGTAAGAATAATTAAGAAAAGAAAGTAAACTATTTCGGAGTAGAAAAAGAGGAAGATGAAGTATATGGAGACATAAAAGAAATTCTAGACAAAGACTATGTGGGAGTAATGACTAGACAGATGATGATAGAGTTTAAGTGGTGCCGAGATAAAGGAGATAATAACATTCAAAAGAAAAGAAGGAAGCTGTGTATTTGGAGAATTGCTATGAAACCATTAAAAATATAGATATACTGTGCCAAATAGGAAATTATAAATTTTTAATTAAAGCCGAAGTAATTAGAGGAGATATAACATGGAAAGGATGAAGATGAGTGTTGATATGAGAAATAAAAGAGCTACTTTTCGAATGTTTCAAGATCTAGAAATAAAATATAGACTAAGCGAACAACAAAAACATATTAAGATTAAGCTCAAAAAAGGACCAAAAAAGGAAAAAGTTTGAGAAAAACTGGATAAATAACCCAGGGAAGGAAGAGACGTATCCGCTTCTGGAAAACGGACAATGGCATTGGGGAAATAGGATATTACAACTTATGAAGGATGCCTACAAAGATGAAAATGTATCGAGTGAAGGGATGAAAGTGGAGAAAGAATTAAAAGAGGTTGTAAAGTCTGTATCAGGTACAAGAAGAATCCACCAAAACCCGTTGTGGGTTTCTCGATGGCAACAGTCTTTAGTTAAAAGGTAGCCATGGATTTAGGAGAATTGGAAGTGAAAAAATTTCTGATAATGGTGGATGTGGCTAGTCACTACTGCTAAGGTGCTTGGGTAAAAAATAAAAAAGGTGAAGAGATCGACGAGAAAATATTGGAAAGATGGATGTATTTTTGGAGCACCGGGGAAGTTAATTGTCTGCATGGATTGATTTTCAATCACGAGGAGGTCAACGTTTTGGCCGAAAGTTTACATATTGGCTTTGAGTAATCACGAGAATCCTTGGAGCAATGGGATTTGTGAAAAAATGGTGGGTCTTATTAAAAATTCAATGAGGAAACTAAAAGGGAAAGGAGTTACAAAAGAAGTATGTTTATATTGGTCATTATCAATTATTATATGGAAGGACTATCAGTATTCCTACCCTGATAAACAATTACAGACCATCAAGCTTAAAAAGAGGAAACGAAGAAAGGGTGTTAAAAGAGAATTTGATAGCCATACATAAGACTAGAGAGATTCACATAAACCAAGAGGCCAGCGAAAAAATAGAAAATTTGAGAGATCATAAAGTGGAGCAAACAAAGTGGAGAGAAAGTTTATTATAAAAGGGAGAATGAGAAAGAATGGAGGTCCCGCAAGAATCATTGGAATAGACGGCAAAACTGTAGTGGTGAAACATGGAGGTTCTCTTAGAGACGTAAATAAAATACATATTACGAGAATTAAAAGAAAACCAGAAAAGAAAAATGAGAGATGAAAGATATGAAGAGAAGATCAGGAGACAGAATTTTAACCGAATTAATAAAGAACAATAATAATTGTTACAATGTGGAGAATTAACGAACAGGACGAAAAACATGAATTGATTTTAAGGAATGGCAAAACATTCCACGTATACCGGAGGAGGAGGTATTTTTTAGCTAATTTTGAAAACAAAAAGGTATTAGAAGCAAAAGTAAAAGAGTTGGAAAGCTGGATTGAAATGAGGTGTACAAGGACGTAAATAAAAGAAGTAAAAAAATATTAACTACCAGATGGATAGTGACAGAAAAAATGAAAGAAGGAAAAAGGGTTTGTAAGGCAAGGTTAGTGGCGAGAGGTTTCGAAGAAAATGATGGAGATTATTCTACAGACGCACCCATATGTGCTACTGAAACTTTAAAATTATGTATAGGAATATAAAAAAGATATGGTTGGAAATTTATAACAATGAATATTAAGACAACATATCTACAAAGAGATAAACTTGAAAGAACAGTTAATATATCACCTCTGAAAGAAGCAAGAACAGACAAAATATGGAAGTTAAAGAAGGCAGTTTATGAATTGAAAGACGCAGCTAAGGTTTGGTATAAAAGTGTTAAAAACGATGAAATAAGTAGGAGGTGAGAAATGCTCATTAGATCCAACAATATTTAGTTGAAGAAGAAATATGACTATAGGAGTAATGTGTACTACGTTAACATTTATTCTATGGGGAAGTGACATATCGAAAGACGTTCATGAGGGGCATTAAGTAAATTAAAAATAGAACAGAGGAAAGGGTTTATTTAAATCAATAGGGTGGAAGTGAAACAGAAGAAGGATGTTTATGGATGAGTCAGGAAAGTATAGAAAATAGAGGGAGCACGAACTCTCTTCAAAAGAGGAGATTAAATAAAGAGAAATGGACAGATACAGATTTATTAGTAGACAACTAATGGGTAGTAAATAGTAAACCAAGACATTGATTATTAGTGTGAGAGGCTAATAAGATATCTTATGGGAAGGATATGAAGAAAGTTAGTAGAGTAATCAGGAAAATAAGAGGAGAAGCGTTAAAGATAAGAAATGGGGGAGTTAAGAGAAGGAAGAATTCGCTTTGAGAGTACAGAGAGGCATAATTGGGAAACGTTGACAAAGAGAAGTCACAAATAGGTTATATAATTAGTTTGGTAGATGAAAGTAAGAAAAAGTGTTCAATATTTTGGAAATCGGGAGTTGCCAAGAGGGTGACGAGATCAACAATAGAACCAGAAACGTTAGCATTAGTTGAATGAGAAGAGGCAACTATTTATTTGAAAAACATATGGAAAGAAATTACGGAGAAAATGTTCCTAAAGAAATAAAAACTGATAGCAAAACATTGAGTAAAGCTATCTATTCCATTTCGGGAGTGACGAGTAATGGACTGAGGATAGACATCGCTGTTATTAAAGAAATGATAGAAATGAAAGAAATAAATAAAATTACATGGATAAGCACTAATAGCGGATGTGCTAACGAAAGAAGGAGTGAGAGCCGACAACATGGTTATATGTTGAAGGAAAGAGGACATGAGAGGAAGAAGAGAGAGAAGAAAAAAAATGGTTTAGTTGATTAAATTTACTAAACTATCCAATGTATTTTTATAATTATAGGAAAGGGAGTGACGTCATCTTGAAAGAAGGATCTACAATTTTTATTATGACAAGTGTTCTGTGAAGTTTGTTTAATTTGAATATTAATATATATTTTTTTATCTTTCAGAAGAGGGCTTTTAAGAGTAAATTATTACTTTAATGTTTAAAGTTTAAAAGGCGATCGTGACCTTTGATTTACTTGTCTTTATCAAATATTATAGTAGTAATTTTAAAGTATAGCTTAAAGCAAAGAGGGATCCACCATTGTTACATTCTCCTGCATAAAATGAAACGAGATGAATAATTACTAAAATATTTCGTTAGTACAAGTTATATTATTTTTAATCTTCGATCTTTCAAGTATCATCCATCTCCTAACTCACTTCAGCACTTTTGTTCACGTGAGTTATTGTTGCTTCGTCACGGAATTTTAGCAATAATAATAATAAATTGAAATGATGTAATTAAATTAATAATAATAAATTGAAATTATATGATTAAATATGCATGAGTAAAGTTAATTAAGATGTGTATAAAATTAATGACTTACAGGTTTTTAACCTCCCTCCTTGTTCAAATTTATTTATTAATAATCTTAATAAACAAAATTATTTAAATATGATTTAATGTACCTCATTCAATGTAAATAACTTCTTACTTATTGGTATTAATGTATAAACCTACTGCATCAGTTGTAAGATAACACAAGTGATAACTGAATTGAAAGAATAAAAAAAGCTATACCCACAATAAAAACAAAAACAAAATTCAGAGCTAAACCAGATTTCTTAAACTTTTTTGGCTACAACCAAAATTCAACAAGACGATCAACATCTAACCCATGAGTCTATTTTGAAATTAAGAATGCTAATGTAATAATAATAATAATAATAATAATAATAATAATAATAATAATAATAATAATATAATAAATAATAATAATATAATATAATAATAATAATAATATAATAAATAAATAATAATATAATATAAATATATAATAATTTATATTTATATATTATTATATATATATATATTTAGTAATCATATATTATATATAGTATTATTTATATATATATATAATATATATATATATATATATATTATATATATATCTATATATATATAATATATATTATATATATATATATATTATATATATATATTTATTATATATACTATAAATCTATATATATATGATATATCCTTACGCCAGGTGGGGCACACCCATACCCCTAACAAACCGCACCATTATTCTATTAGCACCTTTTTTTCTCGCCTTCTGCCAGCTCACATTTCTCTCCTCCGGAGCATTCCTTTACTGATCAATCCACTTTTTCTTTGGTCTCCCAGCCAGTTCGATTCCCAAAGACATCACACTATACACCCATTAACAACGGATATCATCCATCTTTCTACATGACCAAACATTCAGTACTCTTTCATTTATTCTCTCTTTCTCTCTTTCTTCACAACACAACTCTCTAATATGTTCATTCCTCATTTTAAATCAATTCTTCTCCACCTAACACGCCACTAAGATTGTCATCTGAACACTGTATTTAAATCTATACCTCTTATTCCAGACATAGTCTCACTACTGTTCATTAATACAGGTAACAACTTACCTCATGTAAGACCCTGCACTCGAGACTTAAGTCCCTTTACATCACCAACGATTAATTGCACAACCACCTTCCTGCCATTCATAACTTTCTACTACATTCTGCATCTTCCGTTCCTCTTCATCCAACATAGTATCCTAAATATTTAATACTCAGACACTTGTTTCAACCATCTAACATAACTTCACACGAGAACTGTCCTCACTCAACCATAGCTTACTCTTATCTACGTTTCCTTCGAACCCTCCTTTTTACACACCTGTAATTTCTATCTATCAATCTCTCAGCTCTCTTTCAGTTTCATCACCGCACAACAAAGATCCGCATATATAGGTAGGTCCCCCTCACTCTTTCCATTCTTTCATTCATTCTAACACATCTCTGCCACTCGACTCTAATTCTTTCATAACCACATCCATATACAATTGAATAACCAAGGAACACATCCCCTCCTCACTTCGCTATTAATATTTAAACAATCATTTCGACACCCACAATTTATTCTTACACCGCTCCATATCGTATCATATTTTGATTCCATTCAGAAGCTAACCAACAACCATATATCACTAACACCTGCCATAGAGCCTTCCTATTATTCCTCATACGCCTGTGCAATCATAAAATAATCATTTATTCTTCTCAACCCTATTTCTCAATTTTGTTTCAATGTGGAATGTTTAGATCCACCTCTACCACTTCTAAAAGCAACTTGTTCTTCACAAATAATCTTCAGTCATCGGCACACTCTTTCGACACCAAATACCAGCTATATCTTCTAGACTTCAATAAACTACTCCTTTCTCACATACCACATTCCTTACTTGATATAATGGTACTATAATGCTCTCGGATCATTATATATATATATATATATATTTATATATATATATATATTATATATATAAAAATATATAATATATTATAATATATTATTATATATATATATATATATATATATATATATAGTTATATTATATATGTCATATATTATATTATTTTAGTATATTCTTTCTTTCTTTTATCTCCTTATTTTCCAAGATTGGGAGTAAGGAGCGTAGCATGCATCGGAAAAGAGTAGGAGAATATGACAAATGTGAAAAGAAAGCCCAGCCTTAAAGCCCCCTCTGTACCATTAATTAGTGAAAGCTGTCACAGACAGAAAATCCCACCCTAAAGCTTCATGGGACCGGACGGACCCTCACTATGGTAAAGCCTCAATGTAGGGTTCATCCTTGGCCCAGGTGGGCACACACCATGCCCCCATACAAAACCCGCCTTCTCTCCTATCATGCCTTTATTCTCGCCTCTGCCAAACTACACATTTTCTCTCCTTCAGACATTCGTTACCGCTCAATCGACTTTCTACTTCGGTTCTACCAGCCGGTCCGGTTCCCAACACTCTCACTAATATCTTCGCTTCACCACCCGATATCATTCATCTTTTCCACGTGACCAAACAATCTCAATGTACTTCATTTTTTCTCATTTACCTCCTTTCTTCACACCCAACAACTCTCTAATACGTTCATACTCATTATTATTAATTCTTTCTTCACACCTTAGCATGCCCCTAAGATTGTCCATCCTGACACTTGAACTTTAGATCTATATTTTTTATTCCGACCATAGTCCTCACTACATACAATAAACAGGTAAACATACCTCATGTAAACTCTAGCGCCTCAAGACTTAGTCCTTTACATTCACCAACGATCTTAATTGCACCAGCAACTCTCATTCACAACTTTCTTCTTACACTCTGCATCATAGTTCCTTCTCAGCACACATATCCCTAAATATTTAAACTCGAACACTTGCTCCAGCTGCTCCATCTAACATAGACTTCCACTTTAGGACTGTCTCACTCACAACCATAACCTCACTCATTTACGTTTACTTTTCAACCCTTCCTTTCACACACCCTGCCATCTCTCTACCATCCTCTAAAACTCTCTCAGATTCGCCACACAGAACCAAATATCCGCATATAATAGTAGGCACCCTCCACTCATCTCCATTCTCCCTCGATTCTAAACACCATTTTCCTGCCATCTCCCGACCTTCGAATTCTTTTCA
>JABUQX010028123.1:30000-35000 GCA_015478945.1 Trachelipus rathkii
GAAGCGTAACCAGTGACTGGCTTATCCGCAGTACGCTGACCTGGAGTTTGAGATTTGTCCTCTTCTATTTCAGATGGTTTAGAAATAGGAGTCTTCTCTGGCTCATCAACCTGTTCAGTGGGTTCAACCTGCTCAGTGGTCTGAGACTGTAAGGAGTCAGAAGCTTCACTCACTTCATCTACCAGTTCCTGATTCGATGAATCAACTTTAACTTCCACTTCTTCCACCTCAACTTTAATTTCCTCCTGGGAAATTACTTCTTCAGCACTAACAGAAACTGCAGGTTCTTCATTTGCTTCCGGCGACAATGATACTTCGAGGGTCTCTGGGTTTTCATTATCAGCAGAATCGGGTTTAACTTCTTTTTCATCGATATTCTTTTCGTCACTTGGTAAAGGTTTGGATTCAACAGAAGGAGACGTAAGCGGTGTCGTCTTTAATTTCTGTGTCGATTTACTGCGTTCAGCTGCTTTCTTGGCAGCATTTTCAGCCTTAACTTGTGCAGGTGTTCTCTTCAGCGTACTTGCACGAGGTGTTTTTGCAGGTGTCGATGGGGCACTTCGATCAGAACCAGCGCTTTTCGCTCTTGAGGGTTTCGCCGTTGCAGTCGTTGTTGCTAAATAATAATAATAAAAACAAAAGTTACATGGAGGGAAAAAAGGAAAAAAGGAAAAACTAAGGCTTAGTATTTTCATACACTTAATGGAATCATTTACTAATATATTTAGCAAAACAAAGAGAAATCATATATAGCAAACGATGATGGAGATTATAAAATTAATCACTGTACATTATATATATATATATATATATATATATATATATATATATATATATATATATATATATATATATATATATATATTAATATATTATATATATATATTATATATATATATATATATATATATATAATCACTATATATATATATATATATATATATATATAAAGCAAAAGCAGGCAAACTAAATAGATAATGAAAAAAAAGACGCACATTTTTTGTCAATGGATCGACTTTCTCTATTAGGCGAAGCGACTGAAGAAGCTACAGCAGAAGGCGGAGCAGCGGCAGCAAGAGCAGCAGCTGTTTCGCGTGGCTTATCAGCGGAGGAAACCGTTGATCCAGCGATACTAAGTGGACGAGGCTTCCTCGGAGATGTACGACTTCTCAGCACTACGTGAGTGCTTCCACCTGACGCAGACGCTTGACTAAGAGCTGAAGTAGGCCGCGAAGAAGAACCGGGAGTTGCTGTGCCACTCCGCACACCTGTTCCCAGTTCAAAGTTATATTTAACTACTATTATCTAATATTTAAAAATATTATCAAATCTAAAGTAAAAATAGTAATAGTAACAATAAAAATACTAATAGTAATAATTATGTTAAAAAAAAATTAATAATAATAATAATAATAAAAATAAAATTATAATAATAATAATAATAATAATAATAATAATAATAATAATAATAATAATAATAATACAACTAAACACATTCGTAGTACCCTCATAATGTGTGCAAGACACAATCAAACACACACACACGAAGACAATTCTTACGAGTATATGAGCACAAGCACAAACTTTTCGTCATGCTTAAAATTGAAGCCAAAATAATTATTGCGCGGTTTCAGGAAAATATCAATAAAAAAAAGGTTAATAACTACAACTAGGGTATTCGTAAAAATGTTATCAACAGCATAATAATAATAATAATAATAATAATAATAATAATAATAATAAAATAATAATATAATAATAATAATAAAAACAACGTTCCACGAACGCAAAATCAAATTTAAAAAAAAAAAGACATGCTCATATACTTATTAAAATAAAAATTACAATATTAATTCCAAAAGATCTAAGAAAGAGAACTCAAAAAAGTAATATGAAAAAAAAAAAAAAAAAAAAACTACAAAAAAATTTATAAAATTTACATTTCCATTCGCTAAATGACTACCATTAAAACATGCCTAGCGAATAACAGCAATAAACTTACCATTGTGGGTTTTTTTTTTTTTTTTGAGTACTTTTAAAACTTTAATGCCTCGCGACACAACTTCGACTTAAAAATAAAGTAAGGATACCAAATATGATTTATTAAAAAAAAAACAATTACGAAAAGGTAATTAAGCCGGAAATACGCTTAAGCAAAATGAAATTTTTTACTTAAATTGAAAATTGAAATAATTTTACTAGTGTTGGAAATGCTAACTTCTAAAGTTCTCTTAGGAAAAAAAATACATAAAAATTCTCGCATGGCAATTCATAAGCGTATTCTGTATATTTGAAATCATATTGAATTAATAATAATAATAATAATAATAATAATAATAATAATAATAATAATAATAATAATAATAATAATAATAATAATAATAATAATAATAATAATAATAATAATAATAATTTAGTATCCAGACCAAAACCGAAACTCCTACCTTGGGCGTTTGGAGATCCTCGCAACTTGCTAAGCTTTAACATTTCTGCCCGTGTCATTCTGGGAGGCGTTAAAGCGAGCGAACTGCGAGAAGAACGCCTGTCCAATGAGCCGTCTGAGACGGGCACGCCCGCACCATCCGTACTCGGACCAATACTGGTACGGGCGTGATTCGGTCCAAGATGACTCATGCTCTTGGACATGGTGCGTGCAGGCTTCATGCGTTTCTTGGAAGGGGACTCATGCAGGGGTGCCAAAGAAGGGGGGCGTTGATGATGTTGCGGACGAGGTCGCGCCAACTGGTCGAGACGACCCAGAGAGAGGGCCCTACCTGGCGACCGGTGGCGTGGACTGCTCCGCGTGGTGGGTGAGCCGATATTCGCATCGCGAAGAGAAGGAAAAGCAGGCAAAAGATCCGTGCGTCGGCGGGCTGCTGTGGGCGGAGGAGGTACGAAAGGCCTTTGGGCTTCATCGCCTGAAATAGGCAAATGTGAGCTCGCGGTTTGACAAAGGCCAAATATATTATCAAAATATATTACAATTAAATTTCATTTCTCACTCATTAAAAAAATCAATTTCAAATAGTTACTTTTGAAAACTTGAAAAATAAAAGGAAAAGCGAGCGGGTAGCGGACAAAAGCAAACAAAATATTATATATATATATATATATATATATATTATATATATATATATATATATCATATAATATATATATTTAAATCTAATATTATAATATTAATATATATCATATATTATTATTAATATATATATAATATATATATATTATTTCTATTATATATTATAGGTAATATATATAAAGCATATATATATATATAATATCATAATATATATATATATATATATAAAGAATCATCCATTGTAAATCCACAAGCGTTTAGTAAGCTTTTCTAGGTTATTATAATAGTAACAAATAATAATTAATTAATAAATAAAAAACTAATAATTATAACAATCTTAATGATATTGAAGTAGGAAAATATTGAAATTATTTATTTGTTTGGAACGATGATAAACGATGTAAATACTAATAATATTACAAAATAATAATAAAAATAATAATATAATATATAATACATAATAATAAAAATAATAATAATAAAAATAATAATAATAAAAAAATAATAAATAAATAAAAATAAATAAAAACAAATGAAAAAAAGCTGACAGAATTGAAACTTTTTTTTTTTCGTCCCAATAGCGTTCGAGCTGCGACAATGTTCAAGATTGTTTTTCCCGTCATTTTTCCTTGACAATCGCTCTACTTTAATATTATACTTCCGATATATATATATATATATATATATAATATATATATATATATATATATATTTATATATATATTATCTATATATATATATATATATATAATATATTATATAATATATTAATCGTGCCGTAGTAGGCGACTAAAAGGACAGTGGGTAGCTGGGTTAGGGTACCGCTATCACTTAGCTATGCCATAGAAATGTTCATGCATGCCTCAGATTTCTGGTAATAGTTTGCGCAACCTAGCACCCAGTTCTATCAATCACCATAGGGCAGCCTGATATATATATATTTATATATATTTATATATATTATATACTATATATATATAATAATTATATATATATATACGGATAGTATAATGTATATTATACTATATATATATATATATATATTATATATTAATATATATATATATATATATATATCGAATTGTATATTCGGTACTATATACAATGTTTTACAAAAAGGGACTATATTATAATTTAACAAAGATTTAATTAAAAAAAAAATTATAATGCCTAACCATGAGTATAATTATAAACCTTACAGAATTATTATACAATATTAAAATTGGTTAGTAATGCTAGTATACAAATTAGACGAGCAAATATAATTAAATTTTAATTTAATAACGAAAGTAAGGAAGGTTACGAGCCGCACTAGAGAAATGACTTAATAAACATGATGATAGTATATTAATGTAATCGCTAAAGATTAAGTCTAAAAAAACCTCCCGTTAAAAATTTACAAATAAATAATCTCAAAAAGATGACGAAGTAACTAATTAATTAGCCGAACAAAGCGAACGAGGCCACAACAGATACTGTACATGCAAATTCAGGGAATAGAGAAAGAAAGGGTTAAAAGTATATATATATACACCGGCATAATCATGCAATCATTATCTAGTTAACACATGATTAAAACAGTTAGTATTCTTTAAAAGGAAATCATGTAGTTTAAACATTAAAACATTATTAAATAGAGATAGGATTAAATATTTCAAATTTCGTTCTTTCATAATCAAAATACATGTTACAATTTAAATGAAAACTTTCAAAGAGAGAAAAAATCACCCAATGTTAATACAAAACTATGAAACCACTAAAAAGCGGCCAAGCAATATTTCAAGCAACACAAAATGACTCCAGAAAAGAAAGGAAGACTTCAAGGGGATTTTATATTTAAATATAACATTACTAAATAAAAAGAAAAATAAATGATAACGAAGATTCTAATAAGGAGAGGACCCGACTGGGAGTTCCA
>JABUQX010028123.1:40000-45000 GCA_015478945.1 Trachelipus rathkii
TATATCTATAATAATATACGGTAATATATATATATATATATATATATATATATATATATATTATAAATATATATATATATATTATATATATATAATATATATAGAAAAATTATATATATATATTTGTAATATAGATATTATATATATATATATATATATATATATATTGTACAACTTATTTACAATAAGAACGCATGAACAGAAGTTATTTTTCAACATTTTAACATACATAATTTTTATATTATTAATAATTATTTGAATTTCGAAAGGAATGGGGGAATGCTGCAAGAATAATATATCCCTCCATTATCACAATTGTTTATATATATATATATATATATATATATATATATATATATATATATATATATATATATTATATATATATATATATATATATATATATATATATATATATATATATACTATATATATATATATATATATATATATATATATATATATATAATGTGTGTGTGTTTGTGTGAAAGCTTACGAGCGCTTGTGTATTTACAAATCTTTAAAAATTTATACAAAATTATAGTTCATATTCATTCCCCTTTTTTATTACTTTCCTAACGATTAGGAATATTTTAAAATTTAAATAGATGTCTTTTTTTTTTCCCCCGAAAGGTGCATCCCACATTGTTTTCCATCACACAACCTTCCTCAGCGTTTCGTTTTATCTCCTTTGAATCTCTGGTTCTCTTTTCTTCTTCTTCTTCTTCTCTTGTTTATCAGGTAAATGGTTTAATTACTTTGGTTTCGTAAAGGGTGTAAGAAATCATGGCAACAATTAAGGGTCAATGTAAACTGTCCAATAAGAGGCTTTAATTTCCAATGAAGGGGCCACCATGCATTACCCTTATAATTTCTCCATTTATTTAATACTTTATATTATTATTGATTAATATCACGTCCACATTAGAAAACGGGGGTAAATGCATCCAATCAAATATACAAAAGAATATATATATATATATATATATATATATATATATATATAATATATATATTATATTATATAATATTATATATATATATTATATATATATATATATATATATATATATATATATATATATATATAGTATATATAATATATATATATATATATATATATATATATATATATATATATATATATATATATATATATATATATATATATAATATATATATATTTTATATATAAATATATATATATATATATATATATATATATATATATATATATATATATATATATACAACAGAAAATAATCATAATTTAAGAGCAGCTGCTAAAATTTATAAATTTTTACCTTAAAGAAACCAATATAAAAAAACAAAGACTAAAATAAAATTTAAACATGATCATCATGCAAAACTTAACCTTGAAATTGACTTCAGATTTTAATAATCGATAAAGTATTAATAGCCAATAAAAAACTGTTGACAACGAAAGGATATTGAAATTTCACTCCCACACTTGTTCAAAAATGAAAGAATATTATCTTGAACCAAGAGCAAATCTAACAGTAAGAAGACAAGGTGATGAGACTTCAGACCTCAAGTCATAGATAATCTTTACAAATGAACCAATCTCTCTAGTACTTAAATGCTAGTGATGATAGATACATTTATCTATATATAAACCCTTTCAATGTTCAGGTGGACTTTTTGATTTTCTTCTTTATTACCAACCAAGGTTATATAACAATAAACTCAATGTGGCAAGCTCTTTAACTATCTTAGATTGAAATAAATAAATAAATTAAAAAAAGGAAAAACGACCAGGGTTCAATTTCGTTACAGCCATTATTCAAAGAATTTTTTTTTTAACGAATTCAAACGCTGAGGAATGGCGTGAAAATTGAAGCCTTATTCATTCTACAGAACTCTTTCTTCGTGCTAGTTATGAAAATTCAGATACAGCGTCTCTCTAAAGATGTACACTCTCAAATCTTTCTATAATACAAGCATCACTAGTGACCTTGTCTGTCATTTCAATTCCGTTTATTTTTATAATGATTAGGGTCAAAACAAAAAAAGGAGAAATAGAATTTGAAAAAAATTCCTGGACAATTAAAATAGGGCGGACCTAAACTCAATATTAAAGAGAATTACCAACCGAATTTTTAAAGTTCTTAATATTCTAAATTTGCGTCATATATATATATATATATATAATATATATATATATATATTATATATATATATATATATATATATATATATATATATATATATATATATATATTATATATATATATATAATATATATATATATATATATATATATATAATAACAATTGGTGCAACAGAACATAATAAATCTTCCCTTTATCTATAAATAAATTGTTAAATCATTTATCCATTATAACCATTAATTTTTCTTTGAATTGTCGTTTCGCTTCATCACCAAAAATCATCATTATCACACATTATCACGCGCGAAAACAAACACACACACACACACACAAAAAGAATAAAATAAGGTATTGGAGAGACAAAGGCTGGCCATACACACACATTCACACAATAAATATATATATATATATATATATATATATATATATATTATATATATATATTTATATATATATATATATATATATATATATATATATATATATATATATATAGTTATATATATACCGGTATATATATATATATATATATATATATATATATATATATATATAATATATATATATATATATATATATAAGGCGCCAGGAGAAAAAAATTCAAGGGGTGGTGGGGACAAGCCTCATAGTTTCACCAACAATGAAAAAACTAGGGAAATTTGGGGGAATCTTTATTATAAAAATAATTGTAAAGAGCGTATATAAATGGTTACGCAGGAGGCAAGCTGTGCGCATAATGTGTATTAGGAAAAAAAAATTGCTTGCCATATAAAAACAGTTTTAGTAACTTTAGCGTTATAATAGTGCACACATATTATATGCACACGCATATATATATATATATATATATATATATATATATATATATATATATATATATATTATATATATATATTAAACAAATAAACATATATAAAGTGTGTATATATAATATATTATATTATATATAATATATATAATGCTGAAAATATTGCACAAGTGATAAGAACAGCTTGAGCCTAAGAAATTATACTACAGAAGCTACTTTATTACTTGTTATGTATTAAATGTAAAGTAATAATTGATAAACGATATATAAATCAGTATAGAGAAACTGAAGTCTTCTGGAATGGGATGAAAACCTCTTGGTGCACTCATCGAGAAACTGCTGACTAAGTCTGTGAAACGTATAAACACTCAGGATGCAAAAATAACTAACTCATTCATTACACATTGTATTTCTCAGAAATGTTTTCTCTCTCTTTTTACAGTAGAAAGTGGTCTTTCAATCGTGTTAGTAGTAGTTGCGGACAAGGCAAGAGCGATTTTAAGCGCTTTTGTCACTGATGGATAAAATATCTTTGAATGTTCCGCTATATCAATTAACTGAAGCTTTGATGAGTTTGACTTAGACCACACATCATACTAAAAGTAAATGATCATATTTTTTTCTAAACTTTTGGCATTTCTAGCATAAATTTTTCCCTTATTTATCTTCCTGATATTATTAGGATGAAGGTACAAGTGAGCAAAGGCAGTCTCATAAGAGGTGGAAAATCTTTCTTTTAACACAGAAAGTAACCCATCTAGCAGGGGGGGGGGAAAGTGCTGAGGGGTTTACAACCCCGAAATTTTGTTAAAATCAAAATTTTGAAATAAATGCAATGAAAAATGAGTATATCTGCGTAGGTCAGTGCATATATATAGTGAATGAATAAATATCTTTTAATACTGTGTCGGTGATTCAGAAGGATATCTTTTAATACTGTGTCGGTGATTCAGAAGGAACATTGCTTCGTTGCGTTTCTCTAGACGCAAGGTGAGAAACGCTGATTTCAATTTCCAAGGTCTCTGTCACTGTCTTCACACCTGAGAAAATGGCACCGAATTCCTTATGTAAGTTTTGAAGCAATGAATTTCTTGATTTGACACCGTACAGTGTAGATATCCATATCACCATCTTGCAAGGTAATTTTGAGAGCGGTTCAAGAATCGCCGAGAAATGGATAATGACAGTTAGCACCACGAGAAAAGGTCGGAGTTGAAACTGTATTAAGTAGTTGGAAAGCTCTCTGCTTAGGCTGTCTGTTGCAGTTGAGGACACATTTAAGAAATGTTTTCGGAAAAGGCGGATATTTCTGTATTTCGCGGGCCATCAAGTATAATACATCAAATGTATTGTAGAGATCAATTATCTTCTTTGTGAATTTTCCATGAAGAATTTTATGCACTCTTTAATTGTGACAAATACAATTTTGACTTCACTGAGGTGATTGATGGAAATCATTAATTACGAGATTCAGTCGATGGGAAGCGCGGTGCAAGAAGTCTGACATCACATTTCTGTTCACTTAAAACTCTCTTCTGTACATCACAAATTATGTCTACCATCGCAGAACAATTACGTACCCTTGCCTAACAAAGTGACTTGCTTCAAGTCTCATTATCTGCATTACATTTAAAATAGTTTGAGCTACTGATAATACATTCAACTCGCTGAGGGCAATAAAACCCAAGAACTATTCTCACACCAATTCATGCTTTATTTTCCCCTAAGTACCGGACACCTAAGGATAATTTTATGAAAACCATCTGATTCAATAACTGCCACACTAATTGGCAAATCATTGGTTGCACAAAAAGAAGACTCTTTATTACACAAAATAATTTAGCAGTTTTGTTTTTGCAATAGCTGTTTTCTTGGCAGAATCAAGTTGCTAACTGACATCCGGTCTCACCAATTTCACAATATTTAGGAAATTATCGACGTTTTCACTAACTTCCTTATCCCATTCTAATTTCATATGATTCTTTATATTTTCATGAAAAGCTTTGTGCTTGCTAAAGGTGGAACAATAAAAGAATTCTGAAAGCCACGTTGGACTGATG
>JABUQX010028124.1:0-12500 GCA_015478945.1 Trachelipus rathkii
AAATACTGGATGTTTAAATGATGACGAGAACTGTGAAAGTTATCGGCTCATAGCCTCGTTCACATTTATGCATCAAATCATCGAGGATTATAATTTTATGCCCGGGTAAACATTGAAGAGCTTTTATGTCATATAAAACCCTTCGTGAGATTCGATACATCTTTGTAGTCTTGTAACTTTTTTGGGTAACATATGTTCAAACCATATGATATTTAACAGGCTTTGCTCGAAAATCTTGACCGCTTTAAATGTTTAATAACAGAGAAAGGTTTTCCCCACAACCTGTAGACCAGACACAAGACAAGTAGCAGGAGGCCCGGAACTAAATTTACCGAACGTCCATTCTAAGATGTGATACCTGATCACTAATGGAATAAGAAAGGGTTTGCGTTATGTTATAAATGGTTTGTTAACTCAATAGATCAATAGTCAATAGATCACAACTGGACAGTAGGGTGGGGAAGGGGGAATGGGGAGGGTTGTTTGATTTACTGATTTCCTGATTTAGGGTACTGAAAAAAAACATGAATTTTTACGTATGAACATAGTTACTTATACAAACATTAAAGATGGAAACTTTGTATAATTGTTAGTAGGTTTATTTCGTACGGTTATGGTTGTTTGTTAGGTTGTCGATGTACGATTATATTCTTAGTTCAGGTCAGTTATTGTTGTTTTGATAGTGTTATCACAATTAAGGGTGAGCGAATATTCTTGTTATTAATCGAAGATGAATTATTGTTGTTACTGCTGTTTGTAAGTGCGGTATTGCTTGAATTATTGACGAGATTATTAGGAGGTGAACAGATATGCTTCATTCCAATGTCGTATTCTTGTTTACTTTCTTCTGATTGGTTGAAAGAAGAATCTCATTACCTATAAGGGTTGTTTATACATACGAATTTCGCCAGTAAGACATTTTTTCGCTGTGTTGATATGATGACCTCTCGTTCTGCTCCTACGGAGCCGTCCTCTGTTACGAGGACCTTTGTACTTACCCAACGACTGTGTGCATTTACCTTTTTTCGTAAAACCAGATGTCGAGCTGTATTATCGACTGATGATTCAATACAGGTGATATTGATGACTGATGACTCTTACCAGATAAAGGAGTCGTTGCTGATTACCGACAACCTTGAAGCTTGCTAAAAGGCTGAGTATGTGTCATCTTGTGGCATCGTCTCTTGATGAACATCACGAGGTGACGCTTGAGAGCTATAATAGAATAGATGTTGCTTTCACGGCATCTGATAATGTTAAAAGTATGGATGTACGCAACTATTGGGAAACCCAATGATGCTGTACATTCATTCGTACGTGTAATAGGTTTCACTGTTCAACATCTGCAAATATTTATAACAGCTTTGTTTGATATGAAAAAAGACTTATAAAGTCTCATCTTAAAGATGTTGCCATACTCGAGACTGTAATTTCAAATAGCTCATCGGTGTAATCTACGATATCTTACACGAACAATGTGTTTCCCGTATAATGCATATAACAGAAATGCATTAATAACTATCAGCCAGGATTTAACGGTTTACTTCTCTCTGGCTGGCGAGTGAGTGTTGTATGAACCGGAAATATGCGAGGAAAATGTTTTAGTGCTGTAGGTTGTGATTTATGCTTACATCCTTTCGGATGGTGTTGAATCTCTGGAGAAATATAAAGAACTTGCTCAATTTATACAGAATCCTATGTCCCCTTGATTTAGACGGATTAAATATTAAAATAAAAAACTATATGTATGGAAGTTATTATTTATTAATGTTCTTTTTATTGGAATATTATTATGTTACGATTATGATAGTTTTTGCACTTATGTAATAAGGCTTTAAAAATAAAAACTGTTTTCTTTTCCCAGCTTTTTTCAAAGACATATAATTAAAAAATATACAAAAGAAAAAATAATGACTTGAAAACAAATAAAATGTGAAGTTACTGATTATAATGACATGAAAAGTTTAAAAAATAAAATAAAAAATAAATAACATTATAATATGAAAATAAAAAAAATTAAGTTGAAAACAGAACACGTTGCATTCTCGTACCAGATCGTGCAACAGGCGGCGCAGCCGAGGAGACAACGCGCACGCAAGGTTTCTCGGCGGATTGCGAATGACAGGCGCGCCTGCGAGCACGCACACGCATCGCATCCAGGTTGATAACACAATCAGCAAATACCATGACGGAGAGAGAGAGGAAAGAGGTAGGCTAAAACACAGATAGTTTGCGATCTATGTCCTTATAAACATATATTTTAACACCTATATTGTATTATTATACAAATATTTACTATCCCAGCACCGCACTGGTGCCTGCATTGACTCCATTGTCAACTAAACTCTATAGATTCAGACTTCTTTCTCCTACTTCTATTACATATCCAATTTCCAGTCTTCTTATGGATCAATTTTTAAATTTTTAAGGGTGGGGTCCCCACCCCTTCATGGGGATCCAAGGGTACGTAATCATCTCTATGATGAGATTACGTCACCATATAACACCCCTCCAAATTTTAACCCTGTACGATAACTCTAACCTCTATAGATATATATTGGACTCAGAGGCTGAGCCGAAGCCGGAGCCCGAGCCTGAACCAGAGTGCGTAAAACTGAACGAAGTGGGGCAGATGAAGGAGATAAATTAGATGTAGGAACCGTAGAAGGCTTTAAAAAACAACTCAGAAGTGACCCCTCGGGTCACTTCGTGTAATAATAATAATACAAACAGAACAAACAGACAACAGACAAACACAGGACCTTCGGTCTGTGTCTGTCGGTCAGACAGACCTTCGGTCTGTCTGACCTCCAAATGATCCCTCTTGCCATCCGATTTAGGCCTAATCTCATCCGCCACAAGGGCGTAAGCGCAATATCCGTATTGACCCTCGGGGGCGACCCCCCTCTATATACATCCTATAGACTTGAAATTTACCCTGTTTCGACTTAACCCATACATAGCTGTATATTTCCAAGTTCAGACCAATAGCTCTTTATACTTTTTGAGAAAAAGCTGCCCGTGGTCCGGACGTACGCCATCACTACTACTATATTATATATATATATATATATATATATATATATATATATATATATATATATATATATAATATATATATATATATATATATATAATATATATATAGTATTATAAAAGGCCTAGGATAATGTTGAGAAACTACAAGTTAGAGTTAATTTATTACATACTAAGAACAGTCTTCTAAATAGTAGGAGCGTAAGCTTTCGGTCTTTGCTAGACCCTCCTTCAGACGCTATTGGTGGAAGACTGAATAAAATTTATAAAATGAATGTAATGTTAAAAAAGTTAAAATAATATAAATGGAAATAAGTTAGTTAAATTTAATTTTGATATTTTTGAAAAAAGGTGTGGTGTGCATTATGTTGTTTAAGGTGGGATCAAAAGTATAATCTCCTTTTAATTTGTTAAAGTTTGGAAAATTTTGTATGCAAAGGGATTCAATAATTTTTCGTTTTGTCGGATCTAAAACTTGTAAGATGGGTACCATTCCATTGATGTTAATGTTGTGGGTTTGTAGGGTTCTATGCAGTGTGAGTGACGAGTTTTGTGAGTCACGAGTAAGGTCATGTTTATGTTGGGATCGGCGTCTAATAAAGTCATTTGTCTCTCCTATGTAACAGGAATTACAATTAGAGCATGGGATTTTGTAAACGCATTGTGAGATGTTGTTAAAGGTGTGGGTTGGGGGTTTGAAAATACGTTTGAAAATGCATATTTCGGTTCAACAACACTCACTCGCTCACGCCAGAGAGAAGTAAACGTATCCTGGCTGATAGTTAAATGAATGAGTCACAGAAGATTTTACCCTTCGTCAGCGGGATTCGAACGTTGGACTCCGCGTTGCTGAGTTAACAACAACCGGATGCTCTACCCACTAGGCCATCCACGTCCCCAAAAAAAGATGCTTCAAACGTAGTTTTTAAAGCACCCAGTTTTCTCATCCCATAAATGCTGAGTACTCCAATTAAAGTTCCTTAAAGATTGTTTAAAAAATTTAGTAATACCGAAAACCCTATTACCCAGCAACTTAACTTTGGATCCTTCATCACCATTCCCAGATGTCCTCAGAGAAATTCTTCATGTCAAAATATCTGCTGTGAAATCAGAGGTTAAGCAAACTTTTGGAAGATGCTACCATTGCTTTAAACTATTTCAACAATCTTGGTATCAAAATTTTCCAAACTCTCTATTGGAGTTTACAAACTTACTAAACCTAGCACATAATAATAAAAATCTTGCTTGTCTATCTAAAAAACTTTCACTAGAAAATAAATTCAATCAGATATATTATAATAGTTCCTGGGCAAAAGAATCATCTATAGACAAAATTATTAATTTATCAAATTATGTTCTCACCAAGGATGAAGAAATACTTTTGGGCTTTGGTCTCTCCTTTTCTCTTCAGAAGTCAGACCCTTTATTACAATTCGTCACGGATTTCGAAATTTGGAGGAATAGAACTTCCAATGCTGCCTTTAACCATGATTTTATAAAAGGATTGTTGATTGACGGAATTATATCCTCTAAGCATCGTTTTACCACACCTAAAACACACCTAAAAAATTCCATGAAGCTCTTTTGTCACTTAAGAATAATCAAGATATTATTGTCACACGTTCGGACAAAGGTCAAAACTTGGTAATTATGAACAGAATTGATTATATTTCTAAATGTAACAGATTACTCAATGACAATACTACTTACACTCTTCTCAACAAAAACCCACTTACCAACTCCCAAAACATGTTTAACCAAAAACTTAAACACATCACCAAGGATTTTCCTCACCTACTCTCTGACTTAAAACAAAATCTTCCACGTCTCTCTCAGTTCTATGGTATCCCAAAGATACACAAACATAACAATCCCGTCCGCCCTATCATATCCAACACTAAATCGGTCGCTTATAAATTATCTTCCTGGTTGTCTAAACAACTAAAACCTCTACGTGGACACTATTCTCTCCCTCTCATGCTAAAAAACACTGATGATTTATTCCACAAAACACAAACATATAAACACCTAACAATAAACCACGAGCTAAACTTAGTTTTGACGTTACTGTCTTATTCACCTCTGTACTGTTTCCTTCACTATCAACCGTTCTAGAAAGATACTTACGAAACACCACATATTGCATATACCTTTCCCTTTCCTCAACAATTAATTCTTCTTAACACTTGTACCACAAACTTCTTCATTTAACACAATTAACATTATTAAACAAAACTAAGGCCTTTGTATGGGATCTCTTCTTTCCCCTATACATAGTACAACCTGTTCATGGAACTAATAGAACATTTTTTCATATTAAGACATCCTCTTCTCTCTAACACAACCTGGCTTCGTTATGTTGACGACATTTTTGTTTCCACACCTTTAACCAATGACCCCACTCTCATACTCAATTTCATAAACTCTATCCATCCCACTATTAAATTCACCATGGAAACATCTAGCAACAAAACTTTACCTTTCCTTGACACCCTCCTTTCTTGGAACAACAGTCCTATTTTCCTCTATAGCGTTTATAGAAAACCTACTTTTAACCCCTCTTATATTCACTGGTTTTCTTCTCATACCACCAACACAAAATCAGGTGTTTTAACTTCCCTTTTCCTTAGAGCCTTTCGGATTTGCTCCCCTCCTTTTTTACAAAACGAATTTAACAACATTTTTAACACTTTCACTAAACTCTCATACCCCAAACACATAACATCTCACTCTCTCAAACAAGCCAAAAAGAAATTTTACAATCCCATCATCACTCCCACTAACAACACTCTTTCTTACTTACCCATACCACACACCCCTAATATTAAGATCATTAAATCCCTACCTAATTCTCTTCGTTTAACCTCCTTCAACACTACCTCTCTTAAAAGTATTTTCAAACCCCTTACTCACACCTTTAATAACATCTCACAATGCGCTAACAAAATCCCATGCTCTAATTGTAATTCTTGTTACATAGGAGAGACAAATAACTTTAATTAGACGCGATCCAACATAAACATGACCTTACCGTGACTCCAAAAACTCGTCATCACACTGCATAGAACCGCTAACAACCACAACATTAGCATCAATGAATGGTACCCATTTTACAAGTTTTGGATCCGACAAAACGAAAAATTATTGAATCCCTTTGCAATACAAAATTTTCAACTAACACAATAAAAGGAGATTATACTTTTGATCCCACCTTAAACAACATAATGCACACCCACACCTTTTTTCAAAAATATCAAAATTAAATTTAACTAACTTATTTCCATTTATATTATTTTAACTTTTTAAACATTACATTCATTTTATAAATTTTATTCAGTCTTCCACCAATAGCGTCTGAAGGAGGGTCTAGCAAAGACCGAAAGCTTACGCTCCTACTATTTAGAAGACTGTTCTTAGTATGTAATAAATTAATTCTAACTTGTAGTTTCTCAACATTATCCTAGGCCTTTTATAATACACTATAGAAAAAAAACATAACTCAGCGCTTTAAAGCTTGTAAACTTTTCTATATATATTATATATATATATATATATATTATATATATATATATATATATAATATATATATTATATAATATATATATATATATATATATATATATATATTATATAATATATATATATATATATATATATATATATATATTAGTGATGGACCGGATTTCAAAATTTGGCGGATGCGGATGAGGATGTGGATGCGGATGCGGATGCCGATTTAAAGATGATGAGGATGCAGAGCGGATCTTTAATGTAGATGAGGATTGCGGAATTAGGGACCGGATCCGGGGCGGGAATTTTGCCGGGCCGGGCCGGGGCTGCTCTAATTTAGCCCGGGGCCGGGGCCGGGGCGGGGTTAGCTAAAATTAGAAAAGTGTAAGTCCAAAAAATGAAAGTCCAAAAATTGGGATAAATTAAATATATATTTCAAAGTTAATTAATTAATTTTTAATTTGAAAAAGGAGTAAATTTAAAGTAATGCAATTTACTGATCTTTTTTAATGACATTATAGAAAAGAACTTGATTTTTTAGCAGAATAAGTTGTATGAATAAATATAATATATTAAAAGATCAAATATCTATATATATATATATATATATATATATATATATGAATATATATATATTAGTAATATATATAATATTATTATATACTATATATATAGATATATATATGTAAGTATATATAATATATATATATACACTATATATAGCTACTATTATATACAGGTTGTCCACACCACTCACGGCAGAGCCCTTATACAAGGAGGGGGTGTTACACGCCCCAGATCAACAACTAATATAAATTACACAGATGAGCACAGACGCGGCTTTAAAGAGGGGGAGATTAAATTCAGCAAGAAACACAGAAGAGGGAAGAGAATTCCACAGAACAGATGTGGCAGGAAAGAGGGCAGCACCGCAGCGAACTAGCCTGGAGTACCAATATCAACACAAAACTCATGTGCGGACACAGCACCCCCAGTTCTACGAGGGCGACGTAAGGGTGGAGGTACGCGAGTGATAAGCCCCTCGAGCACCTGCGCTGCGGTACCTATAGAAAAAGAGATAAGCACCAATTCCGGCGCCGCAAAAGATTAGAGGTCAAGGGAACTGGAGTAACAAAACAGTTAATATCAGCCCTTTTTGGCCTTTGCTACCTATCCAAAAGCCGAGTGAAACAGAGCCCCCGCCAGATATGAGAAGCAGTACTCCATACAAGGGCGGATGGGGCCCTTGTATAGTAGCTGGCGCAACTGAGAAGAGGAAAAAATAGTCTCGCAGATCCTAAAACAGAACCTCCCATTTCTTGAGGCCACCCAGCACACGGTTTGTGATGTGAGGTTTACCAAGACATTTTTTTGGTTTATGTTAAGGCCAACGATGGTTTTTAATGTCAACAGGAGAGACGAAGAACCGTCGAAAGAGATAAAAGTTGGAAGGTGTCTTAGAAAGGGAGATTTATAGAAGTTTGAAGATTTTAAGAAATATGTTGGTAATCTTTAGACGGACCCGCACCCGAAATTTTATCCAGATCCAGCGGAGAATATGAATCGGGAAGATTTAGACCGAGAAGGCAGTCTAGAAGTAAAGAGAGAGGGAGCAGATTGAATGGTTTAAGAATGAAGGGGTCGAGTCATTGGCATTGAGTGAATAGAGTTGAATGTGCAGGTGAGAAGATCAATTAATGAAAAGTAGGAATAAAGTTAAGGAGAATAAACGACAAGAACCCTGAGGAACTAACCATATTGACGAAGAAAAGGAGAAGAACCTCGCCCCCCTCAACCAACAGCCCCCCGCATACTTGAACGATTTGAAGGAAACCTAGACAATAAGTAACGCCAAAGACGAAGGACAAACCCCAAAGGAGGGGAGCCTGGAGAGACGCATCCGTGACGCGTGCCATACCAGTCAAATGCTTTGGATATCGGTCAAGCGCCAACCCCACGCAAGTACTCCCGTAGTTCCTAGCGGCCGCGAAAACCATAAATCCGTTAAGATAGGAAAGTATACCGGCGGGCCCCCAGATCCAGCACCCCTCCGAGTGCCCCGAAGCCGTACCTCCCGGCGCATCGCGCAAAGAAGCTCCAATGGAGATTCCAGAATGATCCTAAAGAATAAGAGTTGAGCAAGCAGTTTCAAACTCTCTCCAGATACGAATACCCAAGTCAAGAGCTATATAGGGCGATAGTCTTAGACAGGGGACTCAGCAGCGCGCTCTCCCTTCTTGCGCGGCAATACGGTTGGACATAGAGCGTCCGCTCCTCCACACACACATGAGGAGAAAGTGCCTTAGTATTGAGACATAGAGAATAAAGTTGAACGAGGGGCGGGGATAGCCACGGAAAAGCACACTCCTCAACAACTCGGGCGGCAGGAATCGCCATCCGGGCCAGCTCCGCTCTCCTAACGTTTCCCGTAGACTTTCAGTGAGCCGTATGGCACCCGATCAACAGGCTATCAGCAGGCAAGGGCATAGGACACCTGCAGCAGGAGAAAGGCAGGACGCGAGGAGGAGGCACGACATGCACGAATCAGTCCAGGGTTGAGTTACCGAGGAAAAATAGGAGCGCCCGAAGAGCAACGGTTGGGCGCTCTTTTAGTTGCGCACGAATTTCGCACAACAGAGCAACGCATCAAGGCCGAAACAGCGGGACGCGAAAGACGAATCACTTCCTACAGAGTTTTACGAGCATGCTTCTTATGGCAAGGGCAGAAAGATACTTTCAGCTAGGCCCAGAACCAGAGAGGTTAGCCCCGCCACTTTCCGTTTGATGAAAGCCCGCGTTTCTACTCTCCGAAAGTACTCCTGCCATACCGATTTCTCAGCAGCAACTGAAATTCAGCCCAGAGTGATACGAGAACGAGAATTTTTCCCTCCCCGAACGACCTGTCTCAGCCTCGAATGGCCAGACGAACAAGCAACCGAATCCGCCACATCGGACTTATGAGGGCGAGAAAGATTTAGTCGAAGAAGGGAAATGAGCGCTGCTACATCCATGCAGCAACAGAATCCTACGATCGCGCCTTTCGCAACCTATCGGCAGCACAGTCGAAGCGTCACCCCTCCAAGCACAAGCATTCTTCCCACATTACAGTTAGCGTACGAAGCAACGCAAGGCCCCCAACCTCGGCCCGATGCAAGTGCCAGGCCAGCGATAGGTCTCATGACACTTCTGCAGAAGTATAAAATTCAAGAGATCACTACCAGGTCCTGCTGGTCAGCACTCTTTCCACGGGCCGCTCCATCGCGCCTCCCGCCGTGCTGTCTAGTTCCCCCCCCTCCCCGCCTCCTCGCCGCTTTCACTCCTCTCTCCTCCCTCACTCGCACCCAGCACGCAACACGCTGCCTGTACCTCTCTCTCACACGAGAGCACCCAGAATCAGTGTCCAAAAACTCAGCGTCACACAGCTGTGTTCCAAAGAACTTGGCTCACGCCGGAACTCCAAAAGCAATCCGTGTGTGGGTCTCATTCTAACTAGTCTGCTCTGCGACTCCAGCTTCGACGCAGCCACTCGCACTGACACCCCTCCGAACTCTAGCCGCCACTACATCACACACAAACCTAAAATCAGGCCTAACTCAGACCGCAGGGACCCAAACTACTTCAAGTGTATAGTAAATCTGACAATACACACCTAAATACCCCGACGGAACCTACAGTATCCCTGGCACTGCCAAGAAGATATAACCAAACGCTCCCTCGTGCCACGAAGCTACCCAGTAAGACTAACTCTCACAAAAAAGGAGTGAAAATATCGCTTATGCCTCTCGGACGCCAGCTCACAGAGACAAGCAAAAAGATTATATATACCTACCTATAATATCACTAGCTACCTAACACTATACCCACTACCCTACTATCCTATAATATACTACCACTATAATATAATACCTATACTACCTACTCACCTACATACTTATACTAATATACCTATAATACTATACTATATACCCTACCTATACCTACTCTCACCCCCCTCCCTCATATATACCCCGCCTACTCACCCCACAACGCTATACCCCCTACCTCATAACTACCCTCACCTCACTACTATATCATCCCTACCATATCTATACTATTTACTAACCCTTTTTTTCACTATTTCTCGTTTTACTAGCTATTTTTCTACCTACCTATATACCCCCCTCCCTACCTTTTCCTCCCTACATATATATCAGTACCTACCCTACCCTCCCCCACCCCTATACACACTACCTATACTAACCTTAATTAATTGCTAGTATACTATACTATTAATATATATATATTATATGATATATATATTATAAATATATATATATATATATTATTATTTTTATTATTATATATATTATTTATATATTTTGTGTATAAATGAGATTTCGGAAAACTATTTGAATTTTCTTGAAGATAGTTTACTTTAAATAAAATAAATATAATAAATATTATTAAAATTATATTTATTTACCTTTCCGAATTCGATTGATATATCAAATTTCGCAATACTTTTTATGTTTATAAAAACTCGAAATTAACTATTGGCGAAACATTTTAATTTGAAAATCATAGAACAGTATCAAAAAAAAAAAATTGATTTTATATTTTAATGTAAGTTTTAGCATGATTTTATTATTGCTTTGGACTTACCGAATTAAAATATATTTTTTTATTTTGTTTGAATTAACCCCTCAATTATTTAGTGTAAATTTACATTTAAACACCCGGTAGAAACCTCCGGTTTTGGCGGATTTTTGGCCGGGGCGCGGGGAGCGCGGAGGCCGGGGGCCCGGTCGGTTCTAATGCGGATGCGGCATGCGGATGCGGATGTTTACTCTTTGAAGTTTGAATTAAAAATTATTATATTATATATATAATATAATTATATATAGTATATAGTTATTATATATATATATATATATATATATTATATATATATATATATATATATACTTATATATAATATATTATATTATAGTATATATATAACATTGATGGACAGACTACATATGCATTAATTTAGTATATATACTATTATTATATATATATATATATTATATATTAATATATCTACTATATATATATATATTATTATATATATATGACACATTTCTATACATACTATATATTATATATGATTATATATTATTTTAGGTATATATTTATAATATATTATTAATATATTATATATATTTATAGTAGTAGTTATTTATTGATCTTTACATTTACATTCTCTCCCAGTCAGGCTTATGAGCCTGTCAGTGGGGCCAACTCGCTATCCATTCTGTTCCATCGGACTCCATCCGATCCATCACGCCATCAGCGTCATCATATGCAGGCCATCTGACTGTTTCTCCTCAATGGGATCCTCTAGGCTGCCTTTGTGGTCTCTCCTCCCCACCATCTTCGTCGGATACTCGCCCTCGGGACTCTCAATCTCCTCCGGCTCCACCTGCGTCACCTCCTGTCTGGCAACTCCTTCTGCTCCCTTCATCCATTACTCCAGGTATCTCCCACCATAAATCCAGTTCCTGAGGCTGCAGTCACTTTATGTATCATGGGTTTCACACCCACTGCTCTCCTCGACTGCCTCGTTTCTCGATTCTGCTCTCTTCTCGTACTTTCTCATCACCGTCCCAAAACACCTTCATCTCCGCTGTTCTTGGAATTCTAACTCTCCTCTTCCGCTGTCATGTTATATCTCTCCGCCCCATACAACAGTATCGGCGTCAACACTCCTCGTATAATTGCTCTCTTCACCTCTTTGTTCATATATTTATCTTTCAAGATGGGGTAAGTAGTATATGTGGTAAACTGGCAGACGGCTTGTAGGGGGAGTCGTCGACCCTTCAGGTCGTCTGTCAATACAGGCATATATTTTTTTAATACTTCCAGCTACCCTTCATGGGTGTTTTTTTAAATATTTTCTTTATTTTTTTTTTTTTTATTTATTTTTCGCGGAT
>JABUQX010028124.1:22500-31343 GCA_015478945.1 Trachelipus rathkii
TATATCTATATATATATATATATATTCATATAATATATATATAATATATATACGGTATATATTTGTTTAAAATTCTGCAATATCCTTTAATATTATTTCAAATAGATTTTTTCCTTCATTTCTTTTACTCCACGCATACTCGCAAATATATGAATCAATCATCTTTGTTGTTCATTCCTTTTTGTGTTTTAGTTTTTATATTTAAAAACCCTCCACGTACTTTCCACCGTTTATGTTCTGTCACCAATGCATATTGGAATAATTATGCACAACCTGTTTAAATAAATTAAATTTTAATTTTTAACATAAATGAACTTTCTTTTCTTAAATCTAATGCAATATAACGCTAATCTACCCCATACATCTAACCTATGAAATTTTACCTAACCTAGTTTAACTTAACCTAACCTAACATAACCTAGGTCAGCATCCCGAAAAGGCCAGGCATGTAACTAAAAAACTATAACAGCTACACGAAAATAAATATCATTTTATTAATCCCAGGAGACATTTTACCCCGGAAATTATAAAAAAAACTAAAAAAATAAACGTTTTTAAAAAATTTAAATTGTTAAAAATGTTGAAAAATTACAGTTTTTTGATAAATCGAAGATGCTCGCTTACTCCGACTGAGGAACACAAAGGTTGCAATGTTGATTTTTTTTAAAAAAAACTAACGCATACCCCGGGGAAACAAGAACGATAGAGAGAGTCGGGGTTTTTCGGCCTACCGGGGGACGACGGGGGGGACTTCGTCCCCCCCTCTGTCCCTCCGTCGGCTCAAACCCCCTAAAAAGGATATAAAAAGAAAAAAAATAATATTTTCTCCAAATCGTAAAAAAAAAATTGCTATTTGGCACCTCGAGAACTCGAGAACGATGGATAGAGGTTTCAAGGTCAAATCGTCATCAAAGCATACATGCGAGGTGTGGTATATATTTTACTAATATTTAAGATGTTATTAATTAAATATTAGAATAAAATAAATTTTTTTTTTAAAAGTTTCTTCGCCTGAATTACTTCCTGAACAATCAAAAAATTGTGTTATTTATTTTTTCCGGTAGATGTAATAGTTTTTCTAGTTACATGCTGAATTTTCGGGATGCTGCCCATAACCTAACTATACGTAGTATCTAACCTAACCTAACCTACCTAAACATATATTGTAAACCTAACTTAACTAACTTAACTAACTAACTAACCTAAGCTAACCCAACCTACCTGACTTAATCATAAACGTTACATAACTTAAAATTTAATCACTTTAGATTCTAATTTCAAAATTAAAAATAATGATTTATGTTACCCTCCGCAGTAGTTATTGAATTTAACACACACTGGTTGACAAGGCAAATATTTATTTCCTCTTTGTTTTAATGTAATGTTTATTAAATAACTAAAGAAACATAAATAACAATAATTAAAATAATTGAAGAACAATCTTGAACATTTTTTTTTTAGCACCAAAACAGTTAATAATTAAATAAAATTTGGTTTTTTTAAAAAAACTTTAATATAAATAAAAAATTAAAAAAAGAATTAAACATTTTCACACACTTAAAAGATTGAAAGTAACTTTAATTTCTCTTTTCATAGGGTAAATTTTACTTTTTCATTTTTAACAAAACTTCACCAAAGAACGTAAGAAAAAATTAACATATGACCCATATATATAGTATATATATATATATATATATATATATATATATATATATATATATATAATATATATATATAATATATATATATATATATATATATATATATATATATATATATATATATATATATATATATATATATATATATATATAAAAACAATATTCCCCTTTTTCTAAGAATATTAAATTTTTTTGTTTTTTTTTATTTTCCTTAGAGTTTATAATTCTGTTGTCTTCTTGTTATAACCCTGCACTTTCTCTCAGCAAGATCAATTTTGTTATTGGCCTTTTCAAAATTATTGTATTAAAAGTATTCTTGTCTTTATTTATTTTCACATCTACTATTCTCACTCTGTTTGAATCATCTTTGTAAACTTTTACTATTTTTCCTAAATTCCACATATTTCTTGGTTTGAAGTCATCTATTAAAAGGACTAAATCTCCTTCTTTGTGTGATTCTTTTTCTGCTAACCATTTATTTCTTTTGTGCAATTAAAGGGCTCTTCTTTGATCCATCTTTTCCAAAATAAATCAGCAAGATACTGAACTTGTTTCCATCTTTTATATAAGTAGCAATCTTTGTCTTGGAATAATCCTGGAGGAAAAGTTATATTGCCTTTAAGGGTTAGTAGATGATTTGGTGTCAAAGCTTCTAAGTTTTCTAAATCATTGGAAACTTCTGTTATTGGTCTGTTATTTATAATGAATTCTATCTCACAGAACAAAGTGTTCAAGTTATCATCTGTCAACCTTATTGGCTGTTCTAAGAGTGAAGCTTGTAATATGTTTCTTACAGTTCTAATGTGTCTTTCAAAATGACCTCCTTTATGAGAACTATGAGGGGGTTGGAATAACCACTGTATTTCTTTTTGCTCAAAAATTTTATTTACTTGCTTATTATTCCAATTTTTAACTTGTCCTTTCAATTCTTTGTTAGCTTTTACAAAGTTCAATCCATTATCTGATCGGATCAATTTCACATTGCCTCTGCGGCTGATAAATCTTCTTAGAGCATTGATAAAAGCATCAGTATCTAATGAATATAACATCTCTAAATGTATGGCTCTACTACTTAAACATGAAAATATTAATCCATATCTTTTTTCTCTTACTTTCCCTCTTCCCCTTACTATAAGAAAAGGACCAAAGGCATCAATTCCAATGAATCGTAATGGTGTATAATCACATCTAATCTATCTTTGGGCAATCCTCCCTATCAAACTGCTGAGATTTGGCCTTGTATGGAGCTTTTCCTCAAATTATGCAATCTTTAAGATTTTCTTATACTTCTTGCTTGCTCCATATATAAGTACTTTTTCTTAAAGATTTAAACTGTTTGTTTTCCCTAAATGTTCCATTACTTCTATGGTAATGTCTCTTATTAACATTGTAAGCATGATTATTTGGCAAAGATAATTGATGTTTAATCAAAGGATAACATCATTCAGATTTTTATTCCTCACACCTACACTTAATAATTCCATTATCATCTTAAAAATGGTAGGAATTTTTCCAAAATGTGCTTTTTGGCAAGCTATTTTCTTTTTTATTTTGTCATTGTATATCATGAAAATTCTTTATTTTGTACATCATTTGTAAAATAGGCCTTTTCCGCATCTTTTAATTCTGTGATTGTCATTGCACCTTTTTTTTTGATTTTTTATGCAAATTTTTTTTTTAACTTTTAAAATCCATGCTACTTTTATTTTTAATTTCATCGCAATCTGACACCCGAATGTAATGAGCTTGGTCTGTTGAATTTTTCTTTGTAGTTGTATGGCCATTTACAAGGTTTACTTTTTATATTTCATCAGTTTTTCATCATCCTAATTTTATGTTCTTTATTTTGCCTCAGCGCCAATAAGCTTTGCTCTTTGTACAATAAATTCTTGGACCAGTGCTCCATCAGTTTATTGTTTCAAAAATATTACAGATATACTTTACTTCCTAATATCTGCTATCTTTAAGTTTCACCTGGTCAATAATTGCCATTGGTTATACTGTTTTGTGATGTAATATAGTTTACTTCTATTGTGTAAAATCTTTTGGAATCTTTTTGATTCATTTTTTATTAAAATATTGTAATACAATTTCACTATCTATCCAAAAATACTCTTCGCTTATGTTCATATCTAATTCATCTTTTAAAATTTGGTGTATATTAACTGCTAATTTTGCTGCACTCAATTCTATTCTAGGGATAGTTAACATCAAATTTTTATTTAATGGTATCAATCTTGTTTTAGATAACACCAATGAACAATATATTTCATCATTCTCTCCAATGAATCTTATATATGCTACTGCAGCATATGCAATTTGTGAACCATCTGAAAAATAATGTAGTTCTACCCTTTTATACTTTAGACAATTTGGATTGTATGGCCTAGGGACTTGAAAATCATTTAGCTTATTAACATCACTTAGCCATTTTATGTAACTTTTTTTTTTATATCTAATGGAATTTCATCATCCCAATTAACCTTTTTATCAATAAATTTTTGCATATCCTTTTTAGATACTACTGCAGTATGGGCTATACAATCCCCAGTGGATCATATATGGAAAAAATGCAACTGAGTATACTTCTTTTTGTCAATTTTTTATTTTGTATATCAACTCTAGCTTTCATTAAATCTATTTCTGGGTCCCAACTTAAGCCTAATACTTTTTGTGAAGGCAATCTATCCAAAGATAAGTTTATTTCTTTAAAATCTTTACTTAAGTCTTGTTTATCAATATTTTCTAAAAATTTCTTGGAATTAGCTACTTGATGCAGATTAAAACCACTAATTTTTAAAATTTCTTTAACTTCTTTATAAACTGCTACAGCCTCATTTTCTGATTTCACAGACTTTAAACAATCATCAACATAGAAATTTCTAAGTATGGTATCTTTGGCTAGATTACTGAATTTTCCTGCTTCAATTACATTTGTAGTTTGCTTCAAGACATAATTTGCAATTGAAGGTGAGCTTACACTTCCAAATATGTGAACTTTAACTCTATATTCTTCTGGAGTTTTATCTAAATTACCATTTGGGAACCATAAGAAGCGCTGATAATCTTTATCTTTATCAAGTACCTGTATTTGATAAAACATCTTCTCTATATCTGCTATGAAAGCATATTTCTCCTTTCTGAACCTTAAAAGGATGCCTTGTAGATTGGAAATATAGTCTGGGCCTGTGAGTAAACTATTATTTAAAGAAATACCATTGTATGGTAAAGCTGCATTAAATACTACTCTCATTTTTTTCTTTTGTGGATGATTTACACTATGGTGTGTTAAATAGAATCTGTCATTGTTTAATAGTTCATGTTGCTCAACTTTTTCTGCAAAATTAAGTTTTAACATTTCATCTATGTTATCACTATACTGTACAAAATATTCTTTATCTTTCAAAAATTTACTTTTTAATGAGTACAATCTTGCTAATGCTTGATTTTTGTTATTAGGAAAATGCTGATTTTCTTTTTTAAATGGTAAACCAACTTGAAATTTACCTGTAATTGTTCTTTGTAATGTATTTTCAACTTTATTTTTCCATTTTAAATCTTCTACACTGTCACAGACTTGTTCAGGATTCTTTTCAGAAAACTCTCTTAAGCAATATTTTTCAAACAAATTATCATCTTCTTGTTGTATTTGGGTTTTATGACATCTTAAACTCATGAATGCTGGGATACCATCTGGTGTTGAACCTTGTAAAGCCCATCCAAATGAATACTTAACTGCAAAAGGATAGTTATAATGACCTTCTACTACTTCTATGGGTTTTAACAATTTACTTTGATTCATTCCTATTAATAATCCAATTTTTGATTCTATGAAGTTGAAGGGCACATGACTCAAATATTCTAATCCATTTATATCTTTGATAGATGGACTCTCTTCTATTTTAAAGGGCCAATTTTCTTTGCAGTATACATTATTTATGGTTTCAGATTTCCTCATCTCAATATCATAGATTTCTAGATTGTTTAAAATGTATGTTTTTATTTTATGTTGCCTAAAAATAATAAGGAAGGATGTATATCTTTATGAGGTTTTCATATATGATTGTACGTGAGTGCGTCCCGCTAAATTTAATCATAAAACATGCTGAAGAATATGTATCTAAACCCATGTATGTATTAATCACTTTATCTTTACCTTTAAGCTTGATTTTAACTGGCACCGCAGGATAAAATAGCTTTTTATTACTTACTTTTGTCTGAAAGTTTTTTGCTTCATTACTTCCTGATTCTTTTGGCTCTACTTTCTTATCTTTATCTTCTAAATTCACAGTGAGTGCTGCTGGTGAGATATTTGAGCCATCTTGCACTTTCTTTGTTGAATTGGCACTATCTTTTTCTCTATGCAGAAATGTTAGATGTTGTTTATTACATCTTTCACATTTTTCTGGTCTTTTACAATTACTACTAAAGTGATTTGATCTGAGACACTTAAAGCATAATTTATTGTCTTTAATGAACTTTGTTATTTCATCTTGGCTTTGTTTTTCTAGAATTTTTCATTTATTTATACTATGATTGTCTTTTTTACAAAATTGCAAGGTGATTTATTATTATTATTATTATTATTATTATTATTATTATTATTATTATTATTATTATTATTATTATTATTATTATTATTATTATTATTATTATTATTATTATTATTATTTCATTATTATTATTGTTATTATTTTTTTTTTTTTAATTAATTTTAATTTTAATTAAATTTTTATCATTTTTATTGTTATTTCTATGGTCATTATTATTTTCCTTTGTATAAAGTGACTTACCTTTTTCATTTTGTAATTTTGTTTGCTTTGGTTTTGTACCAATGCCAAGTTCTCCAAATAATGGTGTGTTCATTATCCTTGCTTCTTTTTCAACAAACTTTGTGAATGTACTAAAGTTTACCTTTTTATTTTTTTCTGTTGCTATCCATCTTTTTTATCCCCTTATCACGCTGTTTGTAGGGAAGTTTTTTTAACTATTCTATAAATAGCACCAGTAGAATTCAATTCATTCAATGGAGTAATATTTCCCATTGCATTATTAATCGAGTCTAGAAATAAAGAAAATTCTGCCATAGCTTCAGCATCTTCATTCTTAATTTCATTCCAATCTTCTAACTTTTTCAAATATGTATTAGCAATAACTTGTTCATTTCCATACTGTTTCTCGAGTTTTTCTATTGCCTTTTTATAACTTATATTTTCATCCAAATGCATACAACTTCTCACTATATTTTCTGCTTTACCTTCTGTATACTTAATTAAATTAAGGAAAAGCTTGTTCATTTCATTTTCACATTTTTCCTTCTATATTGGGTTTTATCACTAGCATAAAACCTTTTAAATTTTAAGTTCGGGCTCCTTTCCGAAAAATACTTTTCAGGCTCACATATTGAAGAGGAATTCTTAATACTCCTTCTTAACTTTTTGTTTAAAATTTCTATACTAGTTTAGACTCTGATTATTATTTTTCACCTTACTATCTATTTTAGTTTCCTGAATAATTTACATTTTTTATTCTTATTTTTACAGAGGTATCGCTAATACTGAAAATTGGACTTTCTAATTTTTTGTTTCATTTTAATTAGAACCTTTGGTTCTAATTTTTTATATGACTAACTCTGTTTGGTAACAAATTAATTTTTCTAAGTTCCCTTTTTTTTTTTGCCAAGTAATTGTGTCGTGCTCTTTGTAATTTTTATTTTTTACTTCTTTTATTTCGAGCAGAATGATTGTGCTATTGAATTTTTTGCACTAGATATACTTACTTTACTCGATATATTACTAGCACTATCTTGTGGTTTAATCCTTGGCTCATATTTATTCATGTATTTTGAAATGTCACTTTTTAATTCATAATATGGCTTTAGTTTTAATGTAAGCCACTGCTGTATTTTATCTGCCTCTACAGATTCTGCTATTAATTCACTACAAGTATTTTTTAAGGATTCTACTTTTGCATCTAATTGCAGCTCATCAGATTTTGATTTCAAAACTTAAGTCTAAATTATTTAATGAAAGCATGCCATAGATTTGCCTTTAATCCTGTTAATTTTTTATAGGTAACGCAGCTATTTTCCCTGAAGGAACCTTAAATACCTCCCTTCAGTTGTTTCAGATTCATCTATATTTTCTATATCGCTCATTTTTTTTATTATTATAAAAAAAAAAGTATTAAACTAAAAATTTATCGAACTCATTCACTCATTTTATTTTATATAATATAAAAATAAATAAAGGAAGGATGTTACTTTTAACACAATTTATATATACAGATAAATTTTTATATTTCATATATATAAGTTTACCTGTATATATTTTTTATTTATTTTATTATTTTTATTTTTATTTTGCTAATACTTAGGTTTTGTCAGTCGGATGATCATTCTTCGCATCTGAGTGACAACTTCTGTATTCTTCGTCCAAGCCTTCTTCTAATTTAGAAGAACTATGTTGAATTGTCATACATCCAGGGTTTTAATACGCAGCTCAGAACACACATTTTATTTCTTGCTTAATAGGAACTGAACTGGTTCTAAAAATATAAAAATATAACAAAACTATAAATATATAAAAGTACAAATACTAAATGCTAAAAAATAAACATAATAATTATACATAATTGATCCATAAATTCATTGAAAATAGATATAAAAATATTCAATAAAAATTATTGTTATTTTTGGACTTTTTTATTTATTTTTGTCCTTATTAGCTTTTGTTTTGAAAAACTCATAGATGTTACTTTTTTAAATTAATACCACATTCACACCAACTATATTAATACCTATAAATATAACTATTACCTTCTAATTACTGATGTATTGGATTTCAGAAATAGCTGAGCTTAGGGTGGATGGCTTAGATATTACTCAAATTGTAGGGCTGCTGCTTTATCAATAAAGTTGCTTGAAGATGGCTCTATTAGCTGAAAATTCCTTTTTTGTTTCTTCTGGATGAATTTTTAACTTTTATAGAGTTTCTTAGTTGTTCTCAGTTTTCTTCTATAGCTTCCTTATTGGTATACTTGTTGATTGAAGAATTTAGTCAATTGCTAGTAATTCCACCTCAATAGTTTCTTCTTTGTGAAATTAATTAGCCCTTGAATTGAATAGATGGTACTAAGTAGTCTTCAATATCTTCCTAATGTTGATTGAAGATCAATTCTGTC
>JABUQX010028125.1:0-13534 GCA_015478945.1 Trachelipus rathkii
GGAAAATTCCCGTATCCAAGACTCTAAATGTACTTTAAGATTTACCAAAATAATTATTTAAATAGTTTGAAATTTAGGTAGATATATCGTACTATTTTAAGTAAGCTCTCCACCTTGAAATAGTCTACCTTAAATCCTTCTTTACTAAGTAATATAGAGTAATTTTATAAATGTTAAGTTATAAATATTTTTCTATTTAATTAATCGGTTCTTTTTTTCAAAACACTATAATAGAAATTTTGACGTATATAAAATACAAATATTGATATTTCATTAAAAAAAGACATACGGTCAATTTAATAAATAAGAAAAACGTAAACACTTTCAATAATACCTCACTCTTCATTCGTTAAGGGTCTAGATTTTGAAATTGTGCCATTCTCAAATAATTGAAAAACTTATTACTGGCGTATGTATTTTGGTAAATACTGAAAATACCTTAGCACTATCAATTTTAAGATTACCAAATTGCATTTCAAATGTTGAAATTTAGGAAAAATCGGTATTATATTAGAGGTTACTAATTTTGTAGTGTGGATACCATGTGCTTCAGTAAAATGTTCGAAAATGTATCAAAGAATAGTTATAAGATTTTGTTTTTATATTTAGATTTAAAACGACAAAGTGTTTTGTTCACACTTAATGAAATTTTTGAATAATTATAAAACAAAATAAATTCAAAAATATTCAGCAATTTTATATAAAAAAAACGTCTTAGAAGTTAAGGAACACCGAAACACCTATAGATTGACTATAATATTCAAATTCTTCGTCTTATTCCTGCCTACTTAATTATTCGTCAAATTGGCAATTTACAATGAAGACTACGATGGCGATTTTTTTGTGGATATTTTTCAAAAAATGCTCTTATTTGAAGAATTAATATTATTTCATAACACAGTGAAATAACATCTGATATTTAATATCAGATATAAATGAAAGTTCAACAAAATATCTTATCAATCTGATATTGAATCATTAAAGATGTGTGGATAGAACACATCGGTTTCTCATTATTTAAGATTAGGTTTTATATAGAGATTGGCTTAAATGTGAATAAATTTTAGTGAAGGAAAAAGCGTTCGAATCTTTAGGAGATATTTTTTAATTGAAAAATATTGGTAAAGTTCTTATGATTAATGAAATAATATTGTATTATAATTTATTAATTAATATCTTAGATCTCTTTGTATTCCTTAGTCTAACTCTTTTTCTTGAAGAAGACGATATATATATATTTTTAGAGAAACTACTTAAAACAAGTAACTAATGACTAATTTAAAATTATATATCAACTTTCAAAGAATAAATTGCCATTAATCTAATTAGAACTACACTATCATTTAACTCTTTTCTAATAAGAGCATGCTAGAAATACCTGTTAAAAACTTAATTGTTTATAGATCTTACAGAAATATTTCATAAATGTCTGAAATTTAGAGACAAAATCGCCTACTTTTAAATGAAGTTGTACTATCACAAAATTTGTAATGTGAAATTAAGAAAAAGCATAATTTTAGGAAATTAAAGTTTTTTTATTAAAAACGAGGTTTTGATATTTGAGAAAATTACTGGTAAATATAAAAACAAATATTGAAATTTGCTTAAAAAATATTAATTAAGACACCTAAAACAATTAATAAAATTCCTTTTTTTTCTCTCTCGCTTTTTTTTTTATATTGCATTTTTAATGAAACACATTAATTCTTTTCTAAATTGCTGAAAATAACCGTTAAATAACTCAATTGTAAGAATTAACAGAAGTTAAATTTCCCAAATGTTAAATTTAGGAAATAGAGAAACTGTTCAAAATGTTTTGTGGTTAATTTTATGTTATATTGGTATTCTCATTATTCGTAAGTTAATTAAGTAAGTTAATTTTTTTTTTGATGGAAGCAATATGGTTTTCAATGTGTTGTTCTAGAAGATCAATATGGTTTAAGACTCAAGAAACCATAAGACATTGCATTTAAAAAACTCTGCTCAATGCTTGGTTTTTGTGTTGTCCTAATGATATGGTTCAATCTCAAAGCCATCCACACTTTTCTTCTTGAAAAATTGGGGAGAATTATTTACAGAATGTACGCACATTTTTTTAAACTGCTCGAAAATATAACCAAAGTTAAAAGAACTAATAATTGATCACTTTCAAGATATAAGGCTTTCAAATGTTCTTTTATTAGTGGATACTAACAACAATTTCAATTTATATGTTCTTCTAAATTTGGGTAAATGGTGATACAAGTTATAGAAGGAAAAAGATTCATATTATCTTTCATTGTTAAGAGTTCAATTGTTGTTATATATTAAAACAGCGTGCCGTTATGATTGTTCACGCTCTTCTAGATTGAAATATTGTGGTATACAATAAACAAATATTGGAAAATTTCTCACTTAAAAAAACATCACTTTGAAGGACAACCTGGGTGGGTACGCTAAAAACAATAATAAAATTCCGCTTTTTTTGCTAGTCTTTTTGAAATTGCATTGCAATGAAACACATAGTATTTTGTGTTCAAATGATGGGAATGGTAAAAGCTCTAATTTTAAGAATAACTTAATTTTCAATTATGTTGAAATTTCCAGGAAACTCACTCTTCATTTGTTTCTTTAATGGCTTCTTTTAGTAACTACCATTATCGTTCAGCTTTTCTCTTTGAATACTTAAAATTGTTTTATTAAAAGGTTTAAAAAAATTAATGAAAATATTTTTGGTACTGAAGGATGAAAACAAATATTCAAAATTTCATTAAAAAACGCGTCAGTTTAAGACACCTAAACTATTAATAAATTCTTTTTTATGCTTTTAGAAGTTAAATTTTTAATGAATAAAACGGGTTTTCATAAAACTTAATGGAATCCTTAAAATAACTGAAAAAAGAAGCTAAATTTCAAATACTAGAAGTCAATTTATCTTTAAATGACCGTGATAAAAGTTGTTGAATTAAAATCTAATCTTAAATAACTAATTTATTTAAGTTTACAATTCCATCTCTCAGCTTTTTGTGTGTGTGAAATTATGCAAGTTTACAGATGCGAAATAACCTGTTACAAAATTTTTCAATGCTGAAAAGTATCCGGTTTAAAGATCCTCAGCTAATGTTTAAGATTTACAATATTTTCAAATCGTTGTGAAATTCTAGGGAAAAAATCGGTACTTTTAAGGTTCCTACTGATTCGGTATTGTGGAAACTTTAAAGAAAAAGCGTCAATCTTTAGTTACATAAAGTATATAGTGTTAGATATTTTAAACAGGTTTTCACAACTGTTAGGGAATATCTTCGGTACTAATATCTTGCTAAAAGCAAATATTGAAGTAATTGTGTCATTATAAAAACCACCGTCAATTTAAGAAACCGTAAAAACAATTAAATAAAATTCCTGCTTTTTCTGGCTTGTTTGAACAGTTGCATTTCCAATGAAACCACCGATTGTATTCATGTCAAATACCTGAAATAGCCATTATAACACACTCAATATTTCCTGAAGATTTACCAAATGTTTTCAAATGTTGAAATGATTTAGGATAAAAACTTGTATTAATTTTTAAGAGTGTTTTACTAAATTGACGATATTACATGATGTAAATTCATTAAGTTACTGAGTGGTTTGGTCAGTTAGATTATTATAATTGGTTTAATATTTTTTTAAAGGAGTAAAAGAATTGTTTGATTTGATGATGGTATACGTGCTAAAAAGACAAAAAAATATGAAATTTTATTAAATAAACTGTAATTTAAAGACTATTCTAAAACTATTAATGAAAATTAGCATTTTACTGCTTTTTGAATTGGCATTTCAATGAAACACATTATTATTGTGCTCAAACTCGCTAGAATAGAATTTCCAAGTAAGATATAATAAAAATACTGATATTAATATTCCTCTAATAAATTAATTTAAAATGTTGAAATTAAGGACAAAATCGTACTTTTAAGACGTCTAAACCTATCAGTTAGTGGAAATTTAAGCAAAAGCGTAATTTTAGAAGTTACAAATTTTTATAAAACAGGTTATTTTTTTTACTAATGAAATATTGGTATATTAAAACAAATATTTGAAAATTTCATTAAAAATACGATCAATTAAAAATAAATAAATACTATAATTAATAAATTCGCTTTTATTCTGCTTTTTGAAATTGCTAATTCACAATGAAAACTACATTTGATTATTTCTTCAATGATGAATAATACGTTAAAAACCTTATAATTTAAGAAATTAACCGGAGAAAATATTTCAATGCTTGAAAATGTAAGTATACCTCATTAAGTGGTAAAACAATAGAGCTATACTATGAAATCTTGGGGGACTAATGAAGAAAGTCTTGAGAATCGTTCTTATTAAGAAGTTTTACATATTTTTTTTATTAAAACAGGTTTTCATCAACTAATGAAAATGAGGGTTATTAAACAAACAGAATATTTGAAATTTCGATTTAAAAAACGCAGTCAACTTAAAACATTTTCATGTAAAGCAACCTCTTTCATATTCAACAAAAAGGGTAGAAATTCAAGTTGCTTCTGCATGAAAAACAATATTTTCTTTTGTTCTAAATGCTTAAAATATCCGGTTAAATAGACTCAATGTTTCTGATTTAAAAAATATATTTTTTTTCAAATGATTGGATTTCATCGATAAACATCGTAACCTTTTTAAGTAGTTTCTATTAAATTTTGTGTAATGTGAAGATTTTAAGAAAAAGCGTATTTTTAGTATGGTTAATAATTTTTTTATTAAAACTTACAGTGCTTTATCAACTTGTTCTATAAGCGTTCTCGTCAATAAACGTAATGGTGATGAAAATTTCATTTTAAAATAAACGACAATGTATGACACCTAAAACAATTAATAATTTCTCTTCTTTTTTTGCTTTTTTGAAATTTGTGTTCAAAATGAAACACATTCTTTTTTTCAAAAAATGCTGAAAATACGTTTAAATAATCATTTTTAAGATTAACCCAATATAATATTTCAAATTGTTGCTAAATTTATGAAAAATCGTACTTATTAAGAGTTCTATAAAATTTGTTAATGTGATAAATTTAAGAAAAAGCGTAAAATTTTAGAAAGTTAATATTTTTTTTTATTATAAAACAGGCTTTTCCCACTAACTGAAATTTATTTTGGTATAATTTAAATACAAATATTGAAATTCTAAATAAAAACATCATTTTGTTTAAAAAAAAAACATCAATTAATAAATTCTTTTTTTTCTTGTTTTTGACAAATTCTGGCATTTCTAGTAAGAAACACAATTACAATTTTTTCAAAATCGCTCCATTTCATAATATGGAAAGGTTGAAAATGATGCAAGTCTTCTAACCAAAATAATTCTTTTCAAATGTTTGAATAGATAATGTATGGGGCCGAAGATAATCCGTTTATATTATATAAGAGTTTTACTTAGGAAAATTCGTATGTGAAAATTAAGTAAAAGCGTAATTTTAAGAATTATTTAAAATTTTTTATTTAAAACAGGTTTTTAAAAACTAACTCTTCGGTATATAAAAACAAATATTGAAATTTCATTAAAAAACGTCAATTTAAGAAACGTAAAACAATTAATAAATTCTCTTTTCTGCTTTTTGAAATTGCATTTCAATGAAACACATTATATTTTCAAATACTGAAAATACCATTAAACACTCAATTTTAAGATTTACCAAATGATTTCAAACGTTGAAATTTAGGAAAAATCGTATTTTTAAGAGTTCTAAATTTGTAATGTGAAAATTTAAGAAAAAGCGTAATTTTAGAAGTTAAAATTTTTTATTAAAACAGGTTTTCACAACTAATGAAATATTTGGTATATAAAAACAAATATTGAAATTTTATTAAAAAACGTCAATTTAAGACACCTAAAACTATTAATAAATTCGCTTTTCTGCTTTTTAAAATTGCATTTCAATGAAACACATTATTTTTTCAAATGCTGAAAATCCCGTAAAAAACTCAATTTTAAGAATTACCAAATAATTTCAAATGTTGAAATTAAGGAAAAATCGTAACTCTTTTTAAAATGAGTTCTAAAATTGTAATGTGAAAATTTAAGAAAAAGCGTAATTTTAGAAGTTAAAATTTTTTATTAAAACAGGTTTTCACAACTAATGAAATATTTGGTATATAAAAACAAATATTGAAATTTCATTAAAAAACGTCAATTTAAGACACCTAAAACTATTAATAAATTCGCTTTTCTGCTTTTTGAAATTGCAATTCAATGAAAAACATTAAATATTTTTGCAAAAATAAAACCCATTCAAAATGAATGTATTTAAAATGGAACAAAACCTAAGCCTCGCCAATGGTTTTCACCTTCTTCGGAATACTCCTCGACTTTTAAAGCGAGTGAAATTTGTAAATGTGAAAATTTAAGCAATGGCGTAATTTATCATAGTTAAACATTTTTTATTAAAAACAGGTTTAAACGAGCATTGAAATATTTGGTATATATAAGAACAAATATGAAATTTTTCATTAAAAAACGTCCAATTTAAGACACCTAAAAAACATTAATAAATTCTCTTTATGCTTTTTGAAATGCATTTCATGAAAGACACATTATTTTTTTCAACATGCCTGACAAATACCGCTTAAAAACCTTCATTTTAAGATTACAAATAAATTTCAAATGTTGAAATTTAGGAAAAATCGTACTTTTAAGAGTTCTAAATTTGTAATGTGAAAATTTAAGATAAACCGTAATTTTAGAAGTTATAATTTTTTAATAAAACAGGTTTTCACAACTAATGAAATATTTGGTATATAAAAACAAATATTGAAATTTCATTAAAAAACGTCAATTTAAGACACCTAAAACAATTAATAAATTTTCTTTTCTGCTTTTTGAAATTGCATTTCAATGAAACACATTATATTATTTTTTCAAATGCTGAAAATACCGTTAAAAACTCAATTTTAAGATTTACCAAATAATTTCAAATGTTGAAATTTAGGAAAAATCGTACTTTTAAGAACGTAATGTAATTTTTAATGTGAAATTTAAGAAAAAGCGTAATTTTAGAAGTTAAATTTTTTTATTAAAACAGGTTTTCACAACTAATGAAATATTTGGTATATAAAAACAAATATTGAAATTTCAATAAAATATACTTTAATTAAAAACACCTAAAAAATTAATAAATTTTTTTTTTTTTTTTTTTTTAAAATTGCATTTAAAATGAAACACATTATTTTCAAATGCTGAAAATACCGTTAAAAACTCAATTTTAAGATTTACCAAATAATTTCAAATGTTGAAATTTAGGAAAAATCGTACTTTTAAGAGTTCTAAATTTGTAATGTGAAAATTTAAGTAAAAGCGTAATTTTAGAAGTTAAAATTTTTTATTAAAACAGGTTTTCACAACTAATGAAATATTTGGTATATAAAAACAAATATTGAAATTTTCTCATTAAAAAATCCGTCAATTTAGAAAAGTAAAACACAAATTAATAAATTCTTCTTTTCTGCTTTTTGAAATTGGCAATTTCTATGGTAACATCGTTGATTTTCTACTGAAAATACACATTAACACTCAATTGGCCGCACCATTGACCAAATGATTTCAAATGTTGAAATTTAGGAAAAAATGGTAATTTTTTAAGAGATTCTAATCAAAATTGTGTGAAAATTTAGAAATTTTGAAATTTTGAAGCGTTAATAATTTTTCTTATTTAACGTATTTCATGAATTTGTTAAATTTTGTCATGTATAATGGAAATAAAGAGAATATTGCAATTTCATTAAAAAATGTCAATTTTAAGAAATCTCTTAAAACTAATTAATAAATTCGCTTTTGCTTTTGAGAATGCATTTCAATGAAACCATTATTTTTTCCAAAATGATGAATATACCGTTAAAACTTATTTTCAAGAATTTTATCAAATAATTTCAATGTTGAAATTTAGGAAAATCCGTACTTTTAAGAGTTTCAAATTCGTAAGTGTGAAATTTTAAGTAAACAGCTTAATTTAGAATTAATTTTTTATAAAACGGTTTTCACAACTATGGAAATATTGCGGTTTTGGTTTTTTCGGACATACCAACACGAAGAGAATTAATTCTGTCGGACTAAAATGGTTTTTTTATTAAAACAAAGTATATAAATATTTTTGAACAGAGAGATTCTTCATATTTTTAATTTTTTTATCGTGTTTTTTTTTACAATTACACATTTTTTTTTGTTTATATTTGAATAAAACATCAAATGATATATTGTTTCTTATATGTTATTATACTATATTGAGTCAATCGAAGATTACAGAATATTAGATAAATTTTTAAACACTTTTATTTAGATATATAATTTATTTCTAAATATTAAATATTAGATCTTCTATTCTTTATTTTTTAAATTATAAACACCATTAAATTATTTAATTATTATATTATTCATAATTCTTTTTTATTATCTATTATTTTAAATCTATTATTTTTTATGTAATTATATTCAATGTTTCCCCTATTATTGATTGGGATATACATCAATGTCTGCTAGCAGATCATAGATTTTTACTATATACTTTGAATCTTGGATTCTGATTGTTCTCCCACAAGTCTCTCTCTTCTTCTCTCTCATATGGCATCTGCTTCCCAACGGGGTGATCGTCGTCTCCTTATCTCAATAGCTTGAACATACCACGATTCACGGGGGTTTTCAATCTAGGAATTTATTTATTCTTCTACTCATCTCTCTTGTCTGTTTTTCTTTGTTTTTTTTGTTATAATTCTCTCTCTCTCTCGCACATCTCTCATTTGCCCCAAGTTTGCCTCTCCAGCTTAAGCTAGACTTCTTGATATCATCTTCTTCTCCTGGATTCGTCTCTCCTTCCGGGTCCCAACGTTTAATTAAACATATTGACACTCCCAGCTTAAATTTATCTCTCTCCTCTATTAAGAAATCGTTGACTATCTTCAATATAGTTTCAACAAACAATCTATCAAATTCAGTCTGCACTTGAATAATTTCTTTTCGAACTCATTCTTTTATACTACATCTCCTTCTCTCTTCTCTCTCATCTCTCTTTTCGTCAGCGAAAGGATGTTCGCTACAACCTATCTTTATATTTCCCTCATGGGGTCTTATATAGTTCGTCGAGCAACGAGATGTCTTATTCTGGGTTACGTTCTCATCGTCTCTTCTCCTCGCTCTCATTGAATTTCTGTGTAATTCTGCTTCGCTCAAGTCAATTTGTTAAAGGATAAAAGCGTTAATGTTAGAAGTTTAAAAATTTTTTAGTTAAAACAGGTTTTTGCACACTAACGTGAAATATTTGTATATAAAGAGACAGATATTAGAAATTTTTAATTAAAAAAACGCTCATACGTTTAGACAAGGTTTATACCGCAGTAGGAATATCTAAGTGGTTTTGGAATTATAAATTACTATTAATTTATTTATGTTCAACGCACTGCGGTGGTGCTTCTTTTTGGCTGTTTTTTTGGATTAAAATTTGCAATATTCAATGGAAATTCCATTTTTTATTTTGCAACAAATCTTTGGCGAAATCCTCCCCTCGCATTAGTAAAAACATCAATTGTTAAGAATTACGGGCGAAAGGTGGGGGCAACGTCAGCAGAAATATTTCAATTGTCGAAATTAAAGGGAAAATCGTACTTATTAAGAGTTTACGATTTTGTAATGTGTGAGTTTACGAAAAAGTGCTAATTTAGGATAGTATAAATTTTTGTTTTTTTTTTATATATAATTATATTTGGATTTTTTTGCTACCTTCATGTGTGTGTTTTTTTTGAGTAGAAATGATTTGGTATGATACCATCAACATATTCGGAACTAATTTTTTCTTAAATAAGCATCGTATTACTTTTAAGAACATCCTTTTAAAGAATAATTTAATTTAAACTATTAATGTAAAAGAATTATTTTGTTTTAAGTTTGGTTGGGTCTTTTTGAAATTTGTCCATTTTTTTATAATTAATAAGTGAACCACATTAATTTATTAAAAAATATACATTAATAATGCTGGGAAAATAAATAATATTATAAACTTTTGGAATTAAAGTAATTAAAAAGAGATTTACACTAAAAATATGTTCAAATGTTGAAATTATGGAAAAATCGTACTTTTAAGGAAAAGCGTAATTTTATTAGTAATTTGGTAATAGTGAAATTTTAAAAACATAGTCATTTTAGCTGTTATTAAAGGATTATTTGTGTAAAATTTTTTTACATTAAAAACAGGTTTCTCACAGCTACTAGCGGGGTGTTTGGTCCTGGTCTTGGGGCGAAGAATGAATTTCGCGTTATATAAATAAACCAAATATTGCAAATTTATTTTCATTATTTTTGTTAAACGATGTACATCAAAATTTTATAATTCTTTAGTAAAAAAAACAATTAAATAAAATTCTATTTTTCTTTCTGTCTATCTTTCTTTTGAAATTCCATTTCAATGAAACATCATTATTTTTCAAATATACTGAAAAATACCGTTAAAAAACTCATTTTAGATTAACAATATAATTCAAATGTTGATATGTTAAGGAAAAATCTGTAATGTTTTATAATAGAGGTTCTAAATGCTTTAAAGTAGGAGAGGCACATAAATTTGTAAATAGTTGAAATTTAAAGAAAAGAGCGTAATTTTTAGATAGTTAAAATTTTTTTATTAAACATTCGAGGGTTTTTCACGATCAAGTAAGTTGGAATGATATTTGGTATATATGAACAAATAGTTCGAATTCCATGTAAAACAAAACTTTAAGACACCTCTAAATTAATTAAATTCTTTTTTGCTGCATTTTTAGAAAATCCCTTTTCAAACAGGCACATTTTTATTTTTTTGGTTCATTAATAGGCTTAATTGAATATTTTTTATGCCCAGTTAAAAAACTCGAGGTTTAGAATTTAAACCAAAATATTTAAATGTTGAAATGAAGGGGATAAAAATATATTGAGATAGGAAAGAGTTCTACGGAAAGAACAATTTTTAAATAAATTGAAGAAAAAAGGTAATTTTAGAAATTAAATTTTTTTATTAAGACAGCTTTTTCCCAAACTAGTGAATAGATATCTGGTTTACAACAATATTAATTTCATTAAAGCCGGTAAGAGCAGTTTAAGACACACTAACTATTGAATGATTTCTTTTTTCTGCTTTTGAAGGTTTATTACATAATTTGTGAACGATGCAGTTTTGCAAAACTAATGAAAATATTTAGGTATAACCATATTATACTTCGAATTCTTCATTTAAAAAAAATGTCAATTATTAAGGACATTCTAAACTATGTAATCTAAACTTATCCACTTATATGCAGCATTATTAAAATTTAAAAATCAAAAAAGATACATTATTTTTTGTCAAATGCTGAAAATTCGCTACCAGGCCGCGCGTAAAATGTTAAAGAACTTTCAATTTTTTATATTAGAAAATTTACACAAAAAAAAAAATAAAATTTATTGTCAGAATATACTGCACAATTCTTAGGAAGAAATCGTGTAATTTATTTAGATTTGTATTTTTGTTCTTTTTTTTTATTTATTTTCTTTTCTGTTTTTTATTTTTTTTTTGTGTTTTTTTTTGGATAATTTTTTTTTTTTTTTTATGTAATTATATATTTTTTGTTTTTCTGTTTAATATAAAGAAGTGTAAAAAATTTTTTTATTTAAAAATTACTGTAGGTATGTAATAGACAACTAAATAGGAAGGAAGATTTGGTATATAAAAACAAATATTGGAAATTCATTAAAAACGTCAATTTAAGAAACGTAAAACAATTAATTAATTCTCTTTTTCTGCTTTTTTGAAATTGCATTTCAGATGAAAACATTATATTATTTCAAGATACTTTGAATACCATTAACAGGCCACATTTTTAAGATTTACCGAATGATTTCAACGATGCGAAATTTAGGAAGAAATCGGGTACTTTTTAAGAGTGTCTAGAAATTTGTAATGTGAAATTTAGGAAAAAGCTGTATTTTATGTGTTTAAATAATTTTTGAGTTTAATAAATGATAATTTTTTTATGATTAAGAAAACAGTTCTATCACGAGGCCTAGAATTTAGATGCCCTTATATTTCGTTGATTATTGAAATTTTCTTATAAAAACGCGTCAACATTCTTTCACACTGCACGTCTTTTTTTTATTCTTATTATTTAAACACTAATAAAATAATATAATGAATAATTCGCAGATTTTATCTTGCTATTTTAAAAATTGCATTTTCACATGAAGACCTCAGTGTGTATTATTGATCTCCAAATGCTGAGATAATCCTACGGGGCGCCGGTATTTTTGGGGAAATGTAATAACCTTATTTTATCTTTCAAACTTCCTTTTACGTTGAAAGATCTAAATATCAGTTACTAACTAATTGTTTTTACTGCTGAAGTCATCTCATCACCTTTTTAAGAGGTTATATTTTCTCTTCCGGCTTTCGAGACTAAGCACCAATAATGAATAAGGTTGTTAGAACCCTTTTTAACTTTATCTCTACAATTCAAGACCAACATATATTCTTGATATAAGAATAAGAGAAAAACAACTATTCTTATTGGATTTTTTTTTATGGCAGAGCGACAGATTTTGAAGCTGTATTCACCAGAGGAATTGCATTCGTCCACTTAGTGTTCTTGTCGATGCGGGTGAGAAGATATCTGAAGACTAGAGCTGAATTATTGATAAAGGATAATAGAGGTAATAATGGTCCCTCGATGTCGATATATACTGTTTCAAATCCCTGTGACGGAATTTCCATTTGAGAAATAGGTGGTTTAGAATGACGCTGAATTTTTGATAGTTGGCACTGTTGACAAGAAAGAATCAAAATTCTGATATCACGATCAATATTAAGCCAGAAATATCTAGTCTTGATAAGACGAAGAGTAGTTTTTATTCCAGGATGAGACATCTGATGAAAATTGTTTAAGAATTGTTCACGACTAGTTTTTGGCAAGAGTGATCGAGGGTCTTTTAAGAGATTGTGTGTTCTTGAATGAAGGCGAGGCACAAAACCGGTAGTTTCTTCATCTGTTGATTGAAGACGAGTGATAGCAGATAAATCGATGGCAACTACTGTTACCGAGGAGATTCAGCAAAGAGCTTCCGCCATATTGTTATCTGCTCTTCTAAGGTAGGTCACTGAATATACATATTCTGTTAAGATAGAAAGATGACGTTTCTGCAGATCACTTTTTACCTGATTCTTACTGTAGAAAGCTGAAACAAGAGGTTTGTGATCGGTGAACAAGATAATATTTCTTCCTTCTAATATATGCTTGAAATGAAGAACAGAACAGTAGGCTGGTAGAAGTTCGCTGTCGAATGCTGAATACTTCCGTTATTGTTTTGATATCTTTTTGCTGTAGAAATCTATTGGTACTTGCTGTCAATCAACCATCTGATGGAGGGCTGATCCTATAGATGTCTTACAAGTTGAAGATAGGTTACATTTGGAAGAAAAATGGAAGAGTTGTGGCTTTATAAAGAAGATTCTTGCTCTCAATAAAGGCATAATCTTTTGTAGTCCAAGAAGGAGATTTATCCTTTTTCTGATAAAGG